>JAVTVY010008124.1:0-46756 GCA_036873755.1 Hanleya hanleyi | reverse complement strand
CCGTGACATCTTCGGTAACCTCCGTGTCTCTTCGGGCACCTCCGTGACATCTTCGGTCACCTCCGCGTCTCTTCGGTCACCTCCGTAACTACCCGGCTGTTCCCGTGTAAACCCGGATGGATCTCCGTGTCTCTTCGGTGACCTCCGTGACATCTTCGGTCACCTCTGTCTCTTCGGTGACCTCCGTGACATCTTCGGTCATCTCCGGGTCTCTGCGGTCACCTCCGTACCGTCAACGATCAGCATGTAGACATATAGAGTATGTACGGCATGTTATGGTATTCATCAGTGCATGAGTGACGCATTCAGCCGATGGGGTGGTCGGTCAGCTTGGTAAAGAAAAACGTGGCATTGGTCACCCTCTCTACGACCCATTGTGTGTTGGGGCGTTGTTGTTGGGCCCATTCCAAGGGATCCACGGTGTCCAGTTTCTCCAGCATCGCCTCTAGCGACGCCCGGTTAATGATGGTAAAGGGTTGGTCAAATACTCGGGTAAAAGTATCGGACTTGGTCTGCCTCCTTATGCTGTAGCACATAACCGAACGCCAGATTCAACTTGAAGGTCGTACTTTGATCGCTGAAGATGGCTTCCACGTAGCTGCGTAGATGGGCGAGGTCGGTCAGTCGGAAATTGTAGATATCTTGAATAGGGCGATGACGGTGGAAGCAGTGCCGGATCATGGGCCAATGGCGCCGATAGATGTCACTCACTGGATGATCGTCGTGTAACAGATCGCTAGGAACATTTATGGGTTCGTCCACGAAGTGTACTTTGCCCTCTACGTCGTACAAAATCTGGCCCAAGGTCTTGTCGTCGAAATTTGACTGTTGAATTAGGGCGACATCATCATCGGCCCTCGTGCGATGGGTGGGAGTTCCCCCTGTCTCGATATTGGTGCCTCCGGGCTCTTCTACCTGCAAACGTGGCTGCGGGACAGGGCGTCGTGTGCGTTGGTGTCGCAGCAACTGACTGGTTAGTTTGAAAAGCCGACCACATTCTTCGCCTGGACGCTTGGGTATTTCATGGCGTGCACGTGTGTGGCGCTGTAAATGATCCGGGCGCTGAAACGACAGTGTACATATCGTAGAGTTATACCGAGCGGTTCCTTCGTGCTTGGTAGCCTCATGGCGGCGCAAGTCGTGCAGACGAGTGAATGATTTCGAGCACGTAGTACAAGTGAACATCTTGGTGGTTGACAGAGTGTCTGATGAAACGGCAAGGCCGCTTCCCTTTTATAGCACGCTAGCTGGTATCATGTTCGGGCACCTCCGTGTCTCTTGGGTGATCTCCGTGACATCTTCGGTGACTTCCGTGTCTCTTCGGGCACCTCCGTGACATCTTCGGGCACCTCCGTGTCTCTTCGGTCACCTCCGTGTCTTTTCGGGAAGTGACCGAAGGAACTCGGAAGTGAACGACATTGTGGGAAAAAACCCTCAGACAGGTCAGTACATGTGCTAACATGTTTACACACCGTCACCGAAAAGACACGGACTGAAGATGGCGGACCTCGCCCGGTGGTGGTGGTGGTGGTGGGAGCTCCCGTGTGGCAGAGCTCTTGGATCGGAGCTCTTGGAGCTCAAAGCGTGTGGAGCTCAGAGCTCCGAAGTGACATTTGCATATGACCTCTGTGAGGTCACTTCCGCTTCCGTTCACGTGACCGGAACTGACCTTTGACCCCGGCGCGCAATATTATCCGGTATTGTTGACGGTACGGAGGTGACCGAAGAGACACGGAGATGACCGAAGATGTCACGGAGGTCACCGAAGAGACACGGAGGTGACCGAAGATGTCACGGAGGTCACCAAAGAGACACGGAGATCCATCCGGGTTTACACGGGAACAGCCGGGTAGTTACGTAGGTGACCGAAGAGACACGGAGGTGACCGAAGATGTCACGGAGGTGCCCGAAGAGACACGGAGGTTACCGAAGATGTCACGGAGGTCACCGAAGAGACACGGAGGTGACCGAAGATGTCATGGAGGTTACCGAAGAGACACGGAGGTGCCCGAAGAGTCACGGACGTCACCGAAAAGACACGGAGGTGACCGAAGAGACACGGAGGATAGTTGAACTGAGTGTGCTAAAAATAGATCACCAGCTAGCGTGCTATAAAAGGGAAGCGGCCTGGCCGTTTCATCAGACACTCTGTCAACCACCAAGATGTTCACTTGTACTACGTGCTCGAAATCATTCACTCGTCTGCACGACTTGCGCCGCCATGAGGCCACCAAGAACGACGGACCCACCCGGTATAGCTGCACGAGGTGTTGGAAACTATTTATTCGCCAGGACAGTCTACGGTGTCATGAACGGACAGTGCATGGGGCACCCAAGCATCTATGCGAGGAATGTGATCGACTTTTCAAACTGCCCAGTCTGTTGCTGCGACACCAACGTACACAACACCCTGATCCGCAGCCAAGTTTGCAGGTAGAGGAGCCCGTAGGCAACAGTATCGAAACAGCGGGAACTCCCACCCACCACGCGAAGGCCGATGATGATGATGTCGCCCTAATTCAACAGTCAAATTCCGACGACAAGACCTTGGGTCAGATGTTGTACGACGTGGAGAGCAAAGTACACTTCGCGGATGAACCCATAAATGTTCCTAGCGATCTGTTACACGACGACCATCCAGTGAGTGACATCTATCGGCGCCATTGGCCCATGATACGGCACTGTTCCCACCGTCATCGCCCTATTCAAGATATCTACAATTTCCGACTGACCAACCTCGCCCGTCTATGCAGCTACGTGGAAGCCATCTTCAATGACCAAGCTACGTCCTTCAGATTAAATCTGGCGTTTGGTTATGTACTGCAGCATAAGGAGACAGGCCAAGTCCGATACTTTTACCCGAGCAGTAACTTCCTGGTATTTGACCAACCCTTTACCATCATTAACCGGACGTCGCTAGAGACGATGCTGGAGAAACTGGACACCGTGGATACCTTGGAATGGGCCCAACAACAACGTCCCAACACCAAGTGGACAGTGGAGAGGATGACCAATGTCACGTTTTTCGTTACCAAGCTGACCGATCATCCCATCGGCTGAATGCTTCACCCATGCACTGACGAATACCAGAACATACATTCGTACATACTCTATATGTCTACATGCTGATCATTGAATAGAGCTCAGTAAACACTTGTTCCTAATGTGACGGTGCGTTAAATAATAAAGCATCGTGTTTTATATTTCAATTTGTTTTGTTGCGAACATACTAAACCCACCCAGGGCGGCTCCCCCAGCCTGGGTATGATGTAACATTGGGGATAATAAACTGTATGAACATTGCTGAACTTGTTGTTATTCAAGACAACCGCTATCCGATTGTATAATGCAGCAGAGCTCCGAGCTCCGGAATCCACGTGAGCTATCACCACCACCGGGCTTTAACGCCCGTCAACGCCCGGTGGTGGTGGTGGTGGTGTGTGGTTGTGTGTGGTGGTGGTGTTGGTGGTGGTGTGTGGTGGTGGTGGTGGTGTGTGGTAGTGTGTGTGTGTGTGTGTGGTGGTATTATTGATTGGTGACGTCACAGATGACGCGAACATCCCTCAAATGGGGGTGTACACCATGAAAGCTACAAGATGACACCTCCCACGACACAATCGGACCAAGGATGGTCCCTCTCTACTCCAAATACCTTCCTGCACTTTCCTAAAATGCCCACCGTACTGATGACGTCACCGACGACGTCACAGATGCTGTGGACAGCCCTCAGATGGGGCTGTACACCCAGAGAGCTACAAAATGACACCCCCCGCGACGCATTCGGACCAAGGATGGTCTATCTCTACACCAAACACACCTCCACGCACCCCCAAAATGGCCACTTTACTTACTACACCCAACTGCGCATGCGCAGGTTGACGCGACTTGCACTAAAAACACGCCAGTCTGACTCTACCCCACACAAGCTTCACTTTGACACCTCCCACGACCCATTCGAACCCATAGCGGTCCATCTCTACCCCAAACACACCCCCACATACCCCCAAAATGTCTGCTTTCTATACTACGGCCAGATTGCGCATGCGCAGACTATTGAAAACGGACGAACCATTAGTCCAGTCGGATGCTCGTCAACGAGAGCTTCAAAATAAGACCTCATACGACACCATAGGATCATTAGGGGCACACCAAGACCCCAAAACGTCCACCCCGTATGGACCTATACACCCATAGCCATGCAGTATAGGCATATGGGCTTACCCAGGCCTCAGTGAACTTTTTCCAAAAATTTCACCGTTTCGCTCCGGGACCCTTCCCATCGTGTTCTAAATGACGAGACGTGAAAAACAAATCCAAACAACCCATATGACAATGAACGTGTGTGAATTTCCCAGGTTGAACCTATACCCCCATATAGCCAGTATGGAACTATATGGGCTATATGGTACTTTTCCAAATATTTCACCGTTTCGCTCCGGGACCCTTCCCATCGTGTTCTAAATGACGAGACGTGAAAAACAAGACCAAACAACCCATATCACAATGAACGTGTGTGAATTTTCCAGGATGGACCTATCCCTCTCATAGCCAGCCTATGGGACTATATGGGCTATATGGTGCTTTTCCAAAAATTTCACCGTTTCGCTCCGGGACCCTTCGCATCGTGTTCTAAATGACGAGACGTGAAAAACAAGACCAAACAACCCATATCACAATGAACGTGTGTGGATTTTCTAGGTTGGACCTATACCCCCCATAGCCAGCCTATAGGCCTATATACAGACCTCGATGACTTTTTCCAAAAATTTCACCGCTTCGCTCCGGGACCCGTCCCATCGTGTTTTTCTTGGTGAGACGAGAAAAACGAGACCCCACAACCCATAGTAAAGCCCACGAAAAAAAAATGACCATCCCCATACCCCATACAGGCATTTTCCCTTATATTGTATAATACAGACCCCTATTTTAGGGGTCAAGTCCGTATTCCGCTTTTTATGGTTTCGGGGGAAAATCATAATTTTACATGCACCCACCCCATTGACTGGATAGGCAGGCCCCGATAAGCCCGGGACCGATATTAGCCCGTTTGGCTAGAGTTGATAGATGTTTTCCCCTATTTTAGGGGTAAAGTCCGTATTCCGCTTTTTATAGTTTCGGGAAAAAATCCTAATTTTACATGCACCCACCCCATTGACTTGATAGGCAGGTCCCAATAAGCCAGGGCACCGATATTAGCCCTTTTGGCTAGAGGTAATAGGGGTTTTCCCCTATTTTAGGGGCAAAGTCTGTGTTCCGCCTTTTATAGTTGATGAAAAAAATCCTAATTTTACATGCACCCACCCCTTTGACTTGATAGGCAGGCCCCGATAAGCCCGGGACCGATATTAGCCTTATTGGCTAGAGTTGATAGGAGTTTTCGCCTATTTTAGGGGTAAAGTCCGTGTTCCGCTTTTACAGTTTCGGAAAAAAATCCTAATTTTACATGCACCCACCCCATTGACTTGATAGGCAGGCCCCTATAAGCCCGGGGACCGATATTAGCCCTTTGGGCTAGAGTTGATAGGAGTTTCCCCCTATTTTAGGGGTAAAGTCCGTGTTCCGCTTTTTATAGTTTCGGAAAAAAACCCTAATTTTACATGCACCCACCCCATTGACTTGATAGGCAGGTCCCGATAAGCCCGGGGACCGATATTGGCCCTTTGGGCTAGAGGTGATAGGAGTTTTCCCCTATTTTAGGGGTAAAGTCCGTGTTCCGCTTTTTATAGTTTCGGAAAAAAATCCTAATTTTACATGCACCCACCCCATTGACTTGATAGGCAGGCCCCGATAAGCCCGGGGACCGATATTAGCCCTTTTGGCTAGAGTTGATAGGTGTTTTCCCCTATTTTAGGGGTAAAGTCCGTGTTCCGCTTTTTATAGTTTCGGGGAAAAATCCTAATTTTACATGCACCCACCCATTACTGGATGCCCCTTCACGAATGCTTCACTTGGATACCTCACTCGACCCAATTGGACCATGCAGCGTATTTGAAGTCTGGGGACTACTTTTTCTCCGCGGAAGCTTTTTTCCGCGACCGCATCACCGCCAGACCGCATTACCGCGGAGGAATACACACGCCCGTATTCCCATACAGGCATTCCCCGTATAGATGCAAATGTGCGAATCAGGGGAGATAACCAGGCATATGTCAAAAATCATCACGGGCATCAAGAGTTACCTCCCTTACCGTAATTTTGAGGGTTCCCGATTTGCTGCCTTTCTCTAATTTTCAAGATTTCATTTTCGCATTTTCTCTCTTTTCTTGTCATCCTCTTAGATTCATTTTCGATTTTGCAAAATTTATCTCTGATTTTTTTCATTCATTTTCAAGAAACTGCAATCATTTCCATACGAAAACGCTGGAAATTCATTTTCAAGAGACAAGAACAATTCTGACGACCACATAAAAACACTGGAATTTAGTGAAAACCACGAAAATTGCGTGAAACATCAGAAATAGCAAAAAACACAGAAAATAATATCCACCGCGGTGGTGATAATTTCCACCACGCGGTGGTAATAATTTCCACAGCGCGGTGAAAATAATTTCCATCGCGGTGGTACGCTATTTCTGATGTTTCAGCAATTTTCGAGGTTTTCGCTAATTTCCAGTGTTTTCATGTGGTCGTTTGAATTCTTCTTGTCCCTTGAAAATGAAATTTCCAGCGTTTTCGTATGGAAATGGTTGCAGTTTCTTGAAAATGAATAAAAAAAATAAAAAAATCAGAGATAAATTTTGAAAAATCGAAAATGAATCTAAGAGGATGACATGAAAAGAGAGAAAATGCGAAAGTGAAATCTTGAAAATTAGAGAAAGGCAGAAAATTAGAAAGATCAATGCATGGCCCTAACAAGCCACGGTACCTATGCCAAACTGGACGCAGATGGGGTTTAATATTTATAGCTATAGGTACTTTCGATCAAGTTAAATTGATATTCTGACTAGTAGAAAAATGAAAATCACTTTATGTAAATACAGAAGCAGTGTACGTCGGTTAGAGATAGAACTTGGTCGTTACGGAGATGTAGATAGGCAAGAACAATATTGTAAACAGTGCAGTCAACAGGTCGTTGAAGATAAATATCGTTTCATTTTTTATTATCCGGAATACTGTAACCAGCGGACACCGCTCCCTGCTTTATTAAACAAAATTTGTCCGTATTCCGATAGTTTGAGTAACTCTTCTCAAATACGAATAGTACTGGGGAACAAGTCTGAGAGCATGTTGATCCCCTCTTTTCATATTGGGGGGAGGGGCTCCGCCGCGCCTGTATTAGTGCTCTTATGTGACCATGTTCATGTATGTGTGTTGACTGTATTGCTGGTCTGTAAAGGCTGTGTATCTTGGTCAATACATTTTATCTATCTCATTTTACAAGGTTTATCACAGCAGTTCAAGCAGTCGGTGCTCGATTGAAAGTGAAACTAAAATTGTTTGCCCTGATATTTCCTCAGCCTAAAACCCCGGATATTCCGTCATCTCTTTTCACAGCGCCATCTAACCATGCTGGCTACACTAGTGCGTATCGGTATAGCTTGGTTACCTCCCCTGTGTGTTCATAGATATATAAAAGAGGTTACCAGTCTGAATGGGTAAAATCTCGCTCTGACACTTTGAAGCATGTTGCTATTAGGCATGCATTCACAACCCCAGTACATTCCTGGTGAACTAATTTACCTCTAACACAACTTAGTCAACTTTTAATTATTAATAGGAAAATATATTAGACAGCTTGATTCTTCAGTATCCATCCTAATTTGCTGTGATTATGTTGAACGCAATGGCCACATTTCCGTCAGCTCAGCCTCAGGCTTACTGTAGTCTAGACCTCAGCAAAACGACGGACGATTGGTATTTAAAACATCATCCGTCATAGTGGAGAAGAGATATATGCTCGAGCAGAGAAGCTATAGGTTGTCTTCTTTGAAGGAGGGTGGGTTGGGGGGGGGGGGTCGGGTCATTATACGTTTTAAATAATTAACTGAGGATCTTGTGGATCCCGTGGGTCTAGTGACAGGCATTACGCCAGCAAGGTCAATTAGTGGGTTATGATTTATAGTCCGTTGATATGTATTGGATTATCATCTATCTTGTTTATAGTTGTCTCGTCCACTCACCACTACTGTACTGTTGGTGTTGCTGGATTTGGAGAGAATCGGATCATTCTCTACCGTGAAAGAGGCGTTAGTTTGGAACTTGATGACGCCACGTGCCTACAATGTATAGATATACAGATCAGTAGTGGAGAAAGATGCGTTCGTCTGGAGTATGATGACTAACATGGGAATAGTAATAAAATCACAAAATAATAGACAGATGAATTCGATGTTAAATAGGGATAATAATTGTTGTAATACTCGAATCTGGTGGAATTCAAGTACGGTAATCAATAAATACATATCAGGTCGAAGGTATCAAGAGATAACAAAGCAGTATATCGGGCTGACTTGTTGGCGATGTATGATTCTCGCCGACTTAATGTCACTTGTACCACATGATCTCAACACTGGTAGCTGTGGTGGTCGGGTAATGAGACGCGCTGCAGAAATGGAATCTTACCTTCAGCTGTAACATGGAATTCTCAGAAGCCTTGCCATGGACTGAGAGAACAGCCGATGAACCCGGTCTGAACATACGGATGAGACAGGAGACAGAAACACAGTCTGACGTCGAACAATTCTTCAAGGAGAAAGAAAATTTTAGAACAAATGACACAAGTCAAATTGACACTACTGGCTACGTCATTCAGAGATAAATCTGCCATTCTATACCCTTTAAAAAAAACTTGAGTGACCTGTTTCACTCAAATTTAAGTGAAATGTACCTGTTCACTCAAACTTGAGTTACTTTTCACTCAACTTGAGTTAAAACCACTCAACTTGAGTGGGATGAATTTCCACTCTTATGCTTGAGTGAATGTCACTCAAGTTGATTGCATTTAACTCAAGTTGAGTGAAAAGTAACTCAAGTTGAGTGAAAATCTCACTCAAGTATTGAGTGGGATGAATTTCCAATCTTACTTGAGTGAAATTTCACTCAACTTTTTTAAGAGAGTAACACTTGTATCAATAACATCGAGCAAACCAGTGCAATAATTACAAGATTTTCCACGGTTATGTGAACATGTACATGTGTCAAGTGCAGGTGTTCATTAGGAGATTCCATTTCACAAGTCGGATGAAGAAAGGGACGTCTGCTTCATACAATTAACAATCGAATAAAACAAACATATAAATTACAAGATGAAATTTCCTTATCAAGTTTAACTGTTGTTTCCATCGGGAAATTGATTAACAAAGCGACACAAAAAGGCATATATCCACGTAATTTCCCAACAGCTGACTCAGCTGACAAAACCACTCCCCATTTGAGAGACCACAGAACTCGTCCACTGACATTGGCACGATGCCAACCGAGACGGGGGCATCGTCCAACATCAGTGGACGAGTTTTTTTTAAAAAAAAGAGGAGAAAGGTTGTCAAAGTTTAAATATGTTTTCAACCTTTCATTGTAATCTTTGTTGATAATCAATTTGAGTAGTTCCCTTGCCCTAAAATATAAACTTTCTCACACTAACCGTGCGTAAAATAACGATTTCGCACGCCTATGAAAACATTATTTCTTAATGTTCTTATGGTGATATTAATATTGCTTAGCCTGTCTATGTGTACGTCACAGACACACAATGACTGGTTTAGGTGTTGCATGCATGATAGTTTTGGGGGTACCAGACATCTGCCCCTAATGCATACCTTCATGAAAAAATGTGATTTGCAATGATTTCCTGATTTTCTAGCCACCGTGACCTTGAACTAACCGACCCCAACCGACCCCAATTTTGGGACAGTTCTCTCAGTGCTGTAAACACTCCGGAAAATTGAGGACTCAATGATTTCATGATTTGGGACAACAGTGATACTGACCCACTGACATCAATTCGTTTGTAAGTCAGTATACCTGAACCCATAGATGTCGTGACCAAAATGGAGATATTCGTCAAAACGTTAAAATTTGCCCGCAGTGAATTTGGCCTTTGACCTCAATTCGGTCCCCGTACAGCATCCACTAACATAGTGCTATTCTCCTGATGTTTAGATAAGAATGACTTTGACCGATTGGCCTCAATTTAGTTTTATAGCACTTGTGACCATATATGAGAGAATACCTCAAACGGTTAAATTATTAAAGAAATAAATAACGAAAGTTGGAAGAAGGACGAGGAGAAGCTATGGCTGATGTAGCCCAACAATCATTACAGCCGATTATCTATCTCGTGATACGTACACAAAAATGTGCCTTATTCTGATTGTTACTTGTATTGTATTTCATACATTATTATATAATATTTTCAGCTTCAAAATGTCATAGTATGGAGCCAAATAATTACCAGATACAGATCTCTGAATCTCCCACCGGCCAATGGCAATGAGTCCCCCTTCTTGGCGTCTTGACCAATCAATGCTATCGTTTCATTTTCACCATTCAATCCCGGCAGATGCGATGTTTGACAACCACCGGAAACGTCTTGAGTTTCACCTTCGGCGGGTAGTATCTTCAATAGAACATGAATGTTCTCATGAGGAAGTTGCAGTAAATGAATCTAAGTTGTCTGCTTCGGTGTCTCTAATATAACATTTGTTACTTCCCTTGATTTAGTCCAACAGCGTCAACTGTTACATGGATTGGCTTATTTCGTCCAAGGTTCGTCCGGGATCATTTCGACTGTCTTTAATCTTTGTGTAAGATTCATATTTGATCCTGTTCCCTTAGTTTCCCAATAGTTGCACATTTATCATCTCTTTTCCCAAATAGGATACAACCGTCTAGTCCGTCATTCAATATTCAGCCGTCGTCCAATAAAGAATTTCCGCGTCCATAATCCAGAGACCTAATTCATATAATAGCTTTAGCACCGAACTAAAAGAATAAGTCATAGTATACATAAAAATGGGTTAGTTTCATGCAAGAGAGAAGCGGTCAACAGTTCTCAGTGATGCCAGCAAGATATCATTGTGTTCCAAAAATATCAAATCTCTATTGTTGATCAGTATTCTCAATCCATATGACTTTCGTTGTGAAGTCGTTATCTAGAGTATGATGTATCTTTAATAGTCATGCTTTGATTGTGACTGTTCATATGAACACTATGGAGATCTTGAAATACATGAGTTCATACGGCCCCTAGCCCCGGGTTAAGCGGAATCAGACACAAGTTACGAAACGTACCGCCATATATCACACCTGTTGCATCATAATCACATTTTGACTCGCTTTCTAAATATTGAATTAACAGTTACTTCTTGTTTCGAAGTTTCGTCTCCCGCAAACATTTAATTCAATGTCGTATTTCTAAGAAGGCGGGATAGAGACAGCAGGGTTATGTGACCAGTACTGCACAGTATGCATTTATCTCGAATTCAACAAAGATACAATATGGTGATAATCTTTCTTTCAATAATGAATGAATAAAGAAGGCCACTAACCTCCACGGAAGAAATCAGGAACAATGGTATGCCGTCTTTCGTCTTCACTGGAATGTCCAAGCGTATGGTTATATTTGGCACAGTGCTTTTCCCGGAATTTACGATCAAGTACGCATGCTCAAGATGTATTAGCCTCGGTTTGGTTTCGAGTTGTTTCTCCTGTTTTGTCTTTTGCTGACGGTACGTGAGCTGCTCTGGTTTGGATATCCTGTAAGTCGGAGAATCGAGTTGAACCAATCGTCGTACAAAATTTACCCGATGGGTTACACGGGACATAATTTACCAAATACAATCTTAGAAGAAAAGGGTACTGATTAAAACCTGTATTTGTCTCGGTAACCCTACCTTAGTCTTAAATAGAAAATCACCAATTTTGGTGGGAGTCGAAACCACGTCGTCTATGACACCAACCGCTTGGTCATCATCAGCATTTTCCTCCATAAATATGACTTTGGCTGAATTAGATCTCTTTGTCTTATTATGGTATTCGCTGAAGAGCCAGAAATACCAGGTTGTTCCCCTTTGATCCTTGAACAGAATAATGGGAAACACTGCCATTTGAGCCACAGCTTCGCCCGGCAGTGATGTGACTTTGCCACAATGCGTCATCAGTTATACACAAATTACGTAGCGTTGTGACTGATATTCTGCGAGCTACCATGGTATTTACCATCAGTATGCGATACTCATTACCTGTTTTGAGAATCTTGCAATGGAGGCGCCAACTTTAGCCTGTTCAAACCACAACTGTGCTCTGTGATGTTTGAAAAATGCACACTGGATTCGGCAACGCTTGCATGCGAATGGAGGGCTTTTAAAATTACTATCCAAATATTCTCCGCGTGGTATCTGTGGTCGTAAAGTCGACATGATGTTGTAGCATACTATCATACTTTATCGTGACATGAATTTTCGATGAAAGAAAAAATAGAAGCTGAAATGTCCCAAACTAACTCTCGTGTTTCCAGGTGAACTGTCCCAAACTTACCCTCGTGTTTCCAGGTTAACTGTCCCAAACTTACCCTCGTGTTTCCAGGTGAACTGTCCGAAACTTACCCTCGTGTTTCCAGGTGAACTGTCCAAAACTTACCCTCGTGTTTCCAGGTGAACTGTCTCAAACTTTCCTTTTTGTGTCCAGGTGAACTGTCACAAACTTACCCTCGTGTTTCCAGGTGAACTATCCCAAACTAAACCTCGCGTTTCCAGGTGGACTGTCCCAAACTTACCCTCGTGTTTCCAGATGAACTTCTCTGCGGAGTGTAATTGTCAGATCTTTAAAGTTGTCGTGTAACGTCATGTACATTTCTTGACTTTTTGTTTCAGCGTTCAGCTCAATTTTGGTAAAGGGACCAAGAGGTTCCAGTTCTCGTACGTCAAATTTCACCAAGAATACGACGCTGTTTCCTGTCCGGAGCGGATTGCCTACGTTACATTCCAAAACGGTCATTGCAGTTTCTTGTTCGTTCTGTGCCGTCTTGGATGTGCTGGTAGAGCATCGGATATCCGTGATTCCTTCTGGATTGTCACGTGGTACCTCAATGGTGTCCACTGATGCCACTTTGATATCTCCTTGACAACGCACGTGCACCATTGACAGATAGGCCGCTTCGCCCCTATTGGTCACTATGACTTTGATTGTCATATAGGATGTCCCACCCACTAACAGGGACTTTGGAGAGCTGGCGGACAATCTTAGATCAGATATACATCCCCGGTTTGTGTCACACTCCTTACGAAACGATACCTTAAAGAGAAGTATAACTGACATCATGGTGAACTTGGTGTGATCATGAGTAAAAACATTATCCAAAAGTTATTTTAATAATACCGTCAGTATCAGGTTGCCAACTACAGGTCTAACATTGATTTTTGCATTCCCACTGTACATAACAATTTGATATGAGTGTGAAGTATGTGCCACATGTACATACCGAGATATTTCTCTGTAAAAGGTATTATGTGAATATTTCAACTACAACTGATATACAAAAGCCGAATCCTCTGGTGAGTGATATTTTCTGATTCACCATCCGAAAGATTATTATATATCTTATTACTTGGGAAATCATATAACTAAAAATTTCTTCTTTTTTTTCTTCTTTTTTTTTCAAATTTCATCAGTCATGCCGAAGTATTATTCACTTTGCCATACTTCACAGGGTTTTGGGGGCGAATAGATATCCAACTTTATCAGGGGCAGCGACAGACCACTCAGACGACATATTACAAATTTAGCCTTTCCCGCTTCCTGGAACGAGACCGATAGCTTCCAACAGTGCGCCGTGAAAGGTTACCCGATACCAAAGACGGTGAATAATTTGGATTGTAATGTCTTCTGATCGGCCAGGCGAATATAGCGGGGTAAAGCCGGGCGGGCATTCGTACTTTCACAGAAGGGGCACTGTAATCATGCCATAGGATACAACACACATGGCAAGGTGTGGAATTATACTGGGCAGTGGGTCCTCCTTGTTTACGAAGAAACGATATTTGGTATGGTGAAAAGCCCACCACAGAGCATATATATACATAGGAAATGATTTTTGAGAGAGAAAGAATAAATTGGTCATCAGCGGGATTCGAACCCACGACTCCGGCTCAACGCGCCGATGCACTAACAACTGAGTTATGACGACCCTTAAGTATTACACCCGTGGATTATCCCTGTGATGACCAACCTTCTCTCTCGGTGTTGCATTTGTGCGCAACTGTCTTTATAATGAAGAAATGATATTTGGTATGGCGTAAAGTCCGCCAATGAGCATAACGCGAGTGATGTTGATCGTAGCTAGTCAGGTTTTGACCACCGCGGTGCGTGTGGACATATATGTTCGTACATGTAGTCAATCGGTCCCGATTCTTCTTATACCGTTTGTAACTGGCCAGCCGATTGGTTGAATATTCCTCTCGAATTGTTGGCGAGAGCACACGAATTTAACATAGTGCCCAACCTGTAACCACCTGGGTCATCTATACGCAGTAAGGCTGACTGTGGGATCGTGTGTATCCATTTTCAGCCTACTTTCGGCAACTACGAGAGGGAATTTCTTGAAATCAATACCACGTGACTTCGTCAGCCAATCAGCTAAAGTCTACAGACGTAACCCCAACGTAACCCGCCATTTTCAAGTTATGTGCTGCCCTACTTGTTCAAAAATACAGATCTACAATGCCTCTTGGGTGATACGAAAGTTATTCCTACCTACATCTTTTGTAAGCCCAGGCAATATCTGTTTCCGAAGTGGTATGAAAACCTGTAATTTATCAGATTTCTCCAGTCTGTTCTCCGCCGGATGAAGGCCGAACAGAATCCGGTAAAGTACCGGATATGGCTCCGCGATAATGGAGACACACGATTCGCAAGCCATTTTATGGATAGCGAAGTGTACGCAAATGCATAGCGCCAAGTCGAGATGGTATCTCTGTGAGCATGCTCTGAGATAAGTTCATACATTGTCACCATGGATAAGAATAAGGAGACGACTCACTCGGCGTCTAAGCGTGGTTGGTAATTTCACATCCAGCAGCGGGCACTTGCTGGACTCCAAACCTGGTTGACAGAACTCCGTCTTGTTAAAACTGAGGTCGAAGACTATATCTGTAAACGTATCCAGTTTGGGCTGCAAAAGTGAACAAAAAATTGGTCAAGACACATAATAACCACACAGGCCGGCCAGAGCTACCGCATAATCCAAAGTTTACATTGCCTGAAGCACTCAGAAACACGGTCTAAAGTTGGAGTGTGCATGGTCATTGCTCCTGTTCAGGCGAAATAATAAAGTTTATCAAAAATTGCATTTGCTTACAGGACACTCATTCTAAGTTCTCTTAGAGAATCATGCGAGATTTGTGCAATTATACGCAACATTAAAAGGGTTGTGGAAACGATGCCGGCGTACTGACAAGAAGTTATACGACCCACAGACAAATACACTGACTGCATATTTCTAAAAATATGACAAAAACCAAAATGATTTGTATTCCAGCCACGCTTTTATAGTAGCTGTTCATGTGGACATCTTCAATGAAATGAGAATATAGTACACTTACTTTGATTATAGCCGTATATCTCAACCGCTTTTCCTCTCCAATGGTAAGAGGGATCCGTCGGTAAATGACTGGGCTCAAACGGTTATTGTCTCCCAGGAACTGTGCCCTGCCCACCTCATAGTTGTCGTCCGGACGAGTGTCCGCTAGCAGCTCGAATTCAATCTCTGGTAACGAAGAATGAATGGAAGTCAGATAAAACAGGCTGGTATGTATATCATTGTTTCACGGGCACACCATATGTATGTGTTGATGGGGGTTTTTTCAGTGGGCCAGCTCAACGTCGTCGAGCGAGAGAGGTTGGCGTTCTCTGTTATGTGACACCGCAATTGAACCTTTCTTGTTCGTGGAAGGGATGCTGCTCATTGCGTAAGAACGCTAGTAATGTTGGGCCCGGCGTCATGCTGGCAAACATCGAATGTTGTGCTTGTTCACGCAGACACCATGAGAGGTAGAATTTAGATAAAAACTTTGAATTAGGGTCAGTTAAAATTGACTTCCACGGTGTTCTACGCTACATCGCTGTTGTTCAATATATAGAAAAGCGAGACTTTATTTTGAGGCGTTTGATCACTTAGTATTCAATCGCGTCAAAAGCTGACCAATACAAAGTGCTAATCTTAGAAACGACTTATCATTTATAGTAGAGAAATACTTGTGTGGAAGATTTGACAAATGTATCATGACGTTGTTTTCCTGTCGTCAATGAAAACTATAAACCACAATGTGTACAGGCCTATATTACTACCACAATGTCTAACGTGACTCAAATTAATTAAACAACACCTTGTCAAGGGGAATGTTATTTTTTAATGTAAAAGTTCTCGTTTCAACTAATGCGAATGTGATGTAGTTCCAGTGACGTCACCATAGTTCCAGTGACGTCACCATAGTTCCATTGACGTTACCATAGTTACAGTGACGTCACCATAGTTCCAGTGACGTCACCGTAGTTCCAGTGACGTTACCATAGTTCCAGTGACTTCACCATAGTTCCAGTGACGTCACCACAGTGACTTCACCATAATTCCTGTGACGTCACCACAGTTCCAATGACGTCACCATAATTCCACTGACGTCACCATAGTTGCAGTGACTTCATCATAGCTCCAGTGACTTCACCATAGGCCCAATGACTTCACCATAGTTCCAGTGACGTCACCTCAGTTCCATTGATATCACCTGGGCATGACAGCAATATGGGGTCCATATTCCGTCGAAGGAATATGTTCGGCTGAATATCCCCGAAAACGCGAAGAATGCAATTTACCTATGTCTTCAGGCACGTAATTTCCTGTATACAGGAACGTGATCTCCACTTGAATGCAGGAGTGTGATCGACCGTTGTAGAGACAGCTACGCTCCAGCAGGTTGATGACGTCACGCTCGAGCTGAATGGAGGCAAACACTTTGGCTACGGGCCTCGTTTTCAATATAACCACATTGTCCGAAAGGAATGCGCCGACGGCAAAATCTGCAAAAAACAGCTTTGTGATATCAAATGTAACGTCTCCTTTAACTGGACCTATGTTGCAAGAAAAACAAGGAGAGGCAAATTGTTTTTATTTGAAACAGATACATATGCGTGCCCAGTCGGCGGCGAAGCTTTCTACAACATGGTCTGGATTTACTACAACTGGCACATGGATGAATGAATCTGAAGCAACATGCATTCGTATCATGTGAGTTGTCCTCGAACTGACTCAAGTAACTGCGCATAGCAATAGTGGAATTTTTGTTCATGAAAAATTGGTTCGAAAATTGCATTAAAAAGTGTACACACATTCATATGAATCCATATTGGGGATATACAGTACTCCGGTTCGTCATACTATACATATATATCTCTCTCGTGTATGCCAATGAATAACTAAATATTCACAGACCGTTGTGTACTGACCGGAAGTGGGCAAAGCGGATGGGAACGAACTGAGTAACAAAATGCTTGTAATATCATAGACGGACGTATGAGCAAGGGTATCGTAGTCCGTGTGTCACTACAGAACAAGTTCCGGTGGTGCATCATTCGAACGCATGGCACGATCATACGTAGATACTTCTGCCCGTAGCCATGCGGTAACAGGTGTTATCCGTTTATATTAGTGTGTGTCCGAAAGACCAAAGCCGATTGGGTTCCTTGGACCCGCGATCGGCACAATCACATTCATTTAGCGAAGACACACCTCCAGCCATTATCCCCATCACAAAATAGAAAAACTACTCTTTATGTAAACTATCGCCGATTTCATTTCTTTCAAATAGTTTCCGTTCGTAAAATAGATCTTCTTGAGAAAGAACAACCAACATTGCCTAAGAAGTGTGATACATGAAGCAGGTAATTTCCACAACTTCGGTCTGGTCTCACGCAGTATCACACAGTCATGGTCCTCGTGTACCAAAACCCTGTAGCATGTCCGATTTCCAGGTCAAATATTTAAAAAGAGATAATTTCATTATCTCGTTTACTCATGTGACATAATGCTTTGTGAAGCTGGAATACCACCAAATAAACGGTGAATGAAGTCAATCCGCTAAGGGTATAATTTAATGAATATGTAGTATTCCCTTAGCTCGGTAAGTTGCGGTGGTAAACTCCAAAATTCATACTGTTGAGATGCCTGTGACATGTAGATGAGGCGGCTCTAGCTGAAGCATTTGTGGGGCAGATTCGGGTGAAGTAAGTTTAGTACAGCAATGATTAGATTAGGTGGTCCTTGGTAGTAAGTACACGGAATATGTACTAAAGGTGGCGTGGAGCCACGATGGGAATGGATGTTGCTACTCGTTTAGGCCTCAGAGATTTCTGCACAGTGGTATATCATCCATGAGTTTGATGTTAGTAGTGGAGTATAAATAAGGTATTTAGCTTTAGACGAGGAAACTTTTTATGGGCCACAGTTGGCTACTGAATTGGTGAGATATGATTGTCGGAACTGACGTCGGAACACCCCGAGAAAGTAGGTGTGTATATGAACATCTCTTCACACATAGATACATAGATGATTCCACCCGTCCCGTGTTCTATCCGAGATAAAACACTGCCTGAGATTCTATGGCTGATTTAGACAAGGTTGAAATATGATCTGGTGTTTTTTCTGTGGCGAGGGTAGTTGGTGACGGTTTCTATTATTAACTAAGGGAACCCATGCTTTCAGATGGAGTGTCTCAAACATTATACTTGCTCTTCACTGGTTTTCGCAGGCGGTTGAATCTTCAGGTGTCACTTATGCTCTTCGAAAATCTTACAGAAGATTGGTATATCTTCTAGGTGACGAACACAAGTGCTTCATTGTATAACTTGAATGCCCAGTTTATCAATAGCAAGGGTGTTCTGAAATTGGTAAAACCCACCATTTGGTGTTTTATCGAGTTTCCTGAAATCAGTGCAGAACCGAATCTGAGGATCAATCCTTCTCAGAAAGACGCTCCGCCAGGTGTCAATAGAGTGGTACATTTGATCAGTCACGAGTGAAAAAAATGTCTTATTCCTCTAGATCTGACATAATATGTATGTAGTTTCTGGCAGAGATTAGTAGTGGATCGATCGGCCAAGCTCTGGGATACAGAGGGTAAACTACTGGGATACAGAGGGTAAATTACTGGGATACAGAGGGTAAACTACTGGGAATTCAATGAGCCGAGTAGTATTTTTATCATCCATGCCTAGTTGTGATCTAGGTATGATCGACATGTTCCTACGAAGTAGGCTACAGATCGCAAATTGTCCGGTAATGAGTGAGTCAGTCCATCCGAATCCTTTCGTCGGCAAAATAAGGAGAACCGTTGACATTAGAACCTTGATTTTTGGCATGAACGTGCATTAGGGCATTGTTACCAGCAAGTTCTGATCTGAAATAATTCTGATTAAAATTAGATTTATAATTAACACTTCAGTATATTGTTATACATATATGTAAGCTGTAGCCTTTAACGTGTATCCTATTTCACATCCAAACATGTCATCATTGCCAAGAAAACTGTGGTCCGTTTTGCTCCAGCGTTTTATCGCATTTAATGAGTAGGCCTATCAGTTACTGTCCGGCTAAAAATACCCTACTGCATATGCCCTCAAAAATTCAGCGCTGTTTGCACAACGAAGCTGAGGTGGTTTAACGTTTATCAATGAAGAAAATCACCGATCAACTGCCATAGAATATAATGTGAAACAAGGAAACCGGAATAGTACATTCATCAGATTGCCGATACCCAAAATGTGTTGTCTCATATATCTAGATAACGTGATGTAGAGACGCTATTTATTCGTCTTTGTACCGGTTATGCTCAGGAGAATCACATAGAATCATTATTATCTTGTGCATAGAAGGTGTTGGTCTTGAGTTGAAAATAATGTGATTCAAAAAGTTGTTTTGATCCTGGACAAGGGCACTGAAAACCACTAAAGAGATGTAGATGTATTTTCACACGTAAAGCTTGAAATCTAGTGAACCTATATTATTCAATCTGTTTCCTTTAATTAAAAAAATGTAAAATTAAATCGGCGATCGTTATTTATTTTGGAATGAAGGCGCATTAGGAGACTGTTACCAACAAGTTCTGAGCTGACCTACTTTTGATGAAAATTTCTGGTGATTTTTGATGAAAATCACTGGCGATTCTGATTTGGGCGGTGCCCATCTTAATATAGGCAGGATTTCAACTGGGGGTGGGGATTTCCAAGAGTTCAGTTCGCGTTCGAGTCCTAATGCCTACTGTACTTCGTAGGTCCTGTGACGTTAGTCACACTGCTCATGTTTATGGCAACCGTAATGCGATATATAATTACACAGCATTATACACCAATCTCCGTTGTAAATAACATCGTATTTATTCTGGAGAGATGCATGACAGGGTCAATGACATGGCAGGATCACTTTTTGTGTGCGTATTACAGCAAATAACAGTGTAGTGTCCGTGGCATTATTGCACATGCGGTCAAGCACATCGCAATTATATAATTACACACATAATAACCTTCACTGCAAATGTATGTGGGTGGGTGAATATCAAAGCACCAGTGCTGCATACAAACAAGCTGGCGCAGTTCAGAGATACTGTCGTCTCAGAATACCGCGCAACCCCTAGATATATTCGGATTGACGGAGCAGAAGGCGGCGAGTTAGATGTGAACGTCTGCCGTCCAAGTAATACAACTCAACGTGAAATCAATAAACTGTTAGCAGAAAGGTAGAAAAGTGTCATTTTAAGAATAGTCTAAATGGGTTTTTTGGGCATTCCATTGACGACATATCTAGTAATTACAATACATATAAGGGAAGTGGGAAGAGGTGCCGACATACTGACTGCGTCACATGACTTCACAGAATAGTCTTCTGGTTAACCTATTCTAAAGCAATCTAACGATTCATGATGTGTTGTATCTCAGGTACGCTTTTATTGTACCTGTTCATGTGGCAACTTGGATGATATGACCACACGGCCCCTAGTCCTTCATGACAATCAGAAAATCACTTTCTCTCTGCCATTGAGGTATGATGCTATATAATGATGCAAGTGATGAAATGTTGGATATCTCACCGTCATACTGGTTATCGTCCGTGTCCATGGGTTTGGAGAATGACCAACCAAACGCTCGCAAGCCAGAGTCCACCTGCTTTCCAAGGATTTCTTGTGAGAACAACTCATTGATACCGGACTCGCCTCCGTGAAATATATAGACAGCTCCGGTCATGTCGTCTGCGAATGGCGCCCCAACTGCGATATCTAAAATCAAAGTCATTTGAACAGTTTTAAATCAATCCTTGAATCGCTTATCACCGCCTCTCCATGCACTGTGAAATCTTGCCAGTAGTTTTGAGAGAAAACCTGTCGCTTGGAAGCCACGGTTCATGTGCATAACTATCCATGTGTTTGGGGAGTGAACCTTTAAATGTAAGGGGAAAGGATGGGTGTAGACTTTCAACAAGACCATGAAAGGGTCGTCTCCGAAGTACTTCTTACATATCCGGTCGCTGGATGAACCATTCAGTCAGACATGGACCATGTAATTCAATAATATGAGTAGCTCCGGTGGGGCCCTTTTCTATACTGCGTGCGAACAAGGCTCCGGCGCCAGGCCGTTCACCAGCCGTAGCTGTTGAATAAATGCTGGACGGCTAATATTCTCCGAAGCCGTTAGTCTCAAACAATAAAATAATTCGATTCTGTACGATCTTACCTTTATATTCTGGTCTTCTTTATCAGACACTGTCCAATTTTAGCTTCACCAAGAGACCTTCGAGGTTGGAGGTGGACGGTACATGTCTCTATATATAACCCCATGCTTTATATAAAAATACACCACGGTCTGAAACGCACTTTGGGTGAAACGAGATATAAATGGTTGTTTACCTTCAAACAAAATACATCAGCATATTCTACAATTGTCACTTTATATATTCCCGCCGTCAAATTAGTAAATTTGTGCAATGTTATACCTTTGCCGGGCGATTCAAAATTCAACCTGACTGTCCATTCAACCCGGCACAGCGACATGATCGCCCGCTTCTTTCTCATTTCTGATTGATCAGCTGATCAGTGTCTTGCCGGAGGCGTGTCGCGACTGACCAATCAGAATTGAGAGAGAAGCGGGCGATCATCTCGCTGTGCCAGGTTGAATGGACAGTCAGGTTGGATTTTGAATCGCCCGGCAAAGGTATAAAATTGCATGAATTTACTAATTTGACGACGGGAATATATAGAGTGACAATTGTAGAATATGCTGATGTAGTTTGTTTGGAGGTAAACCGTTTATTTCTCGTTTGCCTTTCAGACCTTGGTGTATTTTTATATAAAGCATTGGGTTATATATAGAGACCCCATATTTCGACACTTCACCATAATACCACCGTCCACACCCCACAAAACTCTTGTTTTGAGGGCCTGTGGGCAGGCCGGAAGGCAAAGAGACCGCTTCCCTTTTGAACGCGTGCAGATTACGCGCCCACAACAACAGCCGGTTTCCGTAAACGTGTTCCGAGTTTCGGTCTCCCGTGAAGCTAAAATTGGACAGTTTCTGATAAAGAATACCAAAATATAAAGGTAAGATCATACAGAATCGAATTATTTTACTGTTTGTGACTAACGGCTTCGGAAAATATTAGCCGTCCAGCATTTTTTTTCTAGAGCTACGGCTGGTGAATGGCTTGGCGCCGGGGCCTTTTTCGCACGCAGTATAGAAAAAGGCCCCACCGGAGCTACGTTAGGAGGATATGTAGTAAAGTTATTCATTCGCCAGGACAAAACTGTAATGGTCGTTCCTATATCAGAAAAATGTGCTGAAAGAATGGGCTGGAGGACCCTGCAAAAGATATGGTAAATTTACGCTAAAGGGAAAAATTCAAAATGGCCACCAAAAATGAATGAAATGAATTTTCTGACAAATTCACTAACTCGACATGTAATATAGCCTAAAACCCGTACTGTGAGCAAAGATGTGTTTTTAATAAATATTTGGCGGCCGTTTTGAATTTTGCCTTCTACAGCGAAAATTCCCCCAGAAATGCGATCCCTTTATCCAACACATTTTCCTGATACAGAAAGGTGAACCAGACCTGGTGAATTGGTCACGGAATCCTATTGCTTTTCTTCTAATAGTCAAATTTCACGGCATGTGACAGGCCATATTTTCTGACCAATTGTTACTTTTAGCCACATTTCAATGGCCTGTCACATCCTTGCGATATCAATGCGATATTACCAGTTAAACTTTTTTGTTACCTACTATTTCTTACAAGTTGAACTTGTAATACAAAAATGAAATGCCTTTGATTAATATGTGAATTTATATTCATTCTTCGGGGAAATTTCCAGAATGTTCGAAAGGCGAACTCACCGTTATATCCGTCATTGTCTACATCACCGATTCCGGAAATAGCCGATCCAAATCTTGAACGATATTTGTTTGGACCTCGAAGTACTGCGTTTGGCACGATGACCTAGAAAGGTTAAGTGTTCTTTGTGAGTTTCATGTCGATGTGCGTGACAAGGTACGATTATACTTGACGCCTTCGTGTTGATCACGGAGTTTCGGATATCAGGTTAGCGTCCAAGTTGGAGTCTGCTTAACCATGAAGAACAACATTGAAGAAAATGAACGAATTACTTTCCAAATGAACCATTCTGAGATATATTTTTATTTGACTAATGGGTCATCCCGGAGAATTCATGCAAGGGTCTATTTTCATTCTTTTTTACACACTGACTCTATTGTGTAACCGGGGTTTTTCTTTTGCCGTAATGACCCGGCGCACAATGGGTTTCACTTGTGCCCCGGTGTTCAAGTAGCAAGAACCGGGTGTTCATGCCGATCAAATCCGGGGTAATATTTGACATGAACACCTCCCTAGTTTCAAGAGACACACTGACTTCTTTGTCTGGCATGGGCATTCGTCTGCGTGAATCGCCTGGTCGCCTTCAGGAATTAGCAGGTTTTCATGTAGAAATAAGTGGGTGAGTGTTAAAGTAATTTATTAACCCGTACCCGGTGTTCAAGTGATTTATCAAACATTTTAAGATTAATCATTGAAAGAACGAACAATGTCTGTTGAAGTGTGCGACGGGAGATAACTCGTATGAAAATGATACAAAAGCCTTTTGATATCGAACTTTCAAGTGAAATTTCGAGAAACACAAGCTCAATTCATCTTCACATTTCAAGTTAAATGCTACACTAGCGTTCCGTCGCGTGTAGTGTTCGACTTGGATATGCGAAGATGGCTCAATTGAGCACCACTAAATCACAAGTCAGCTTTGATAAATGTCAGTCAAATACAGAATTACTTTCCATTATTGGAGTGACAAGCTACATGTATCGTTATAGGATCTGCATGGAAATACGCCATGTAAATATCACACTTTGGTTTATTTTGCTGTCAGTCAAATACCTTCTTGTCGAGTGACACCAGCGTCGTCGCGGTCGTGCATTCTTGCTGTAGTTTCACTGAATCCAGTCACAATTTCTTTTTGTGAGCGTTACACCATATGCCTTCTGAATATACATACATTAAAACGGCGACTGCCTCAAATATAGGTCTAATCTTTGGTTGTCGCCTGCTAAGCGTTGATTGTAGACTAAGCAGTCAAAATATGACGCGCCTGTATGCCGTAACGCATCAATTTTCTGTCGTACGTATATGTGTGGGTACAAGTCAAATGTGTACCGGTAAACGTGCATTTCTGTCAAGACATTCCCTTAATTATAGCCTTAATTATAGGCCTAGTATGAGATCTTGCGTATGGACATAGGGATATGTAATTTGTATGTCTGCATATTTTGCTTCATATGCGTTTCACGTAATGTAGATTGTGATACGTATATATATCAATTACATATATCTTTTTGTTACAAATCTTTGTAACGATAACGTGAGAGTTACGGACCAGTCAAACGGGTTGTGGAAGTTATGTTTCGTATGCAAATGTGTTGTTTGTCCTGAAACAACCATGATGTGTTACACAATACGGCCATTGTGTAAGTTATTTATCGCCTTCGACATCGGGGTACATGCAGAATGAACACTCACACCAGTCCGATTTAAATACCTCGGTCGCTTCGCGACCTCGGTATTCAAATCGGACTGGTGTGAGTGTTCATTCAGCATGAACCCCTCTGTCTCAGGCGATAACTATTACTTACAACCGAAAAGGCTTTGTATGAGCTAGAATAAACGCTAAGTTTACACAAGTGAATCAGATGTGATTATCCCTACTGTTCGTACCGACAATCCGTGACTGACGTAGACGTACACTAGTACCGAAATTCCAAGACTAACGTAGACGTACACACTTACCAATAATCCTAGTCTGACGTAGACGTACACTCTCACCGATAATCCTAGACTGACGTAGACGTACACACAGCTACATGTAATCCTAAACTGTGGTAGACGTACTCTTACCGATAATCATAGACTGACGTAGACGTACATACCGATATTCCTAGACTGACGTTGACGTACACTCTTACCGATAACCCGTCTGACGTAGACGATTCCCTTACCGATAACCCTAGACTGACGTAGATGTATCTCTTACCGATAATCGTAGACGTACGTACCGATAATTCTAGACGGACGCTAACGTACTCTTACCGATAATCTTGGAATGACGTAGACGCACACTCTTACCGATAATCCTAGACTGACGTTGACGTACACTCTTACAGATAATCCTTGTCTGACGTAGACGTATACCCTTACCGATAACCCTAGACTACCGTAGACGTACATACAAATAATCCTAGTCTGACGTAGACGTATATTCTTACCAATAACCCTAGTCTGACGTTGACGAATCTCTTGCCGATAATCCTAGACTGACGTAGACGTACGTACCTATAATCCTAGATTGACGCTGACGTACTCTCACAAAAAATCCTAGAATGACGTAGACGTACACTCTTACCGATAATCCTAGACTGAGGTTGACGTACATTCTTGCCGATAATCCTGATCGGACGTAGACGTATTCTCTTACCGATAATCCTAGACTGACGTAGACGTACACTCTGCCTTCCTCCTGAACGTCCGAGTAGAGAGGTGCTCCGACCAAGAGATCGTCATACGTGTCACCGTTTATGTTGGTAACGCACAAAGACGCTCCGAAGTATGACCCGAACTGAAACATGAACGATTGTTATTTCCTTAAACATAAAACAAAACATATCTTTTCTAGTTGTGTTAATTAAGGAATAAACATTTTCAACTAATTGCAAACGAGTATTGAAACTTTCAAAACTGGGTGAATGCAATGTGCTTTAAACTGTGTATAGTACCTTTATAATCCGAAATTATAATCAAAATTTCAACATTCGTTGGCTATAATCAATGTTTCACGTCGAAATGAAAGTAATAAATGTTAATATCAATCTGAAAATTATTCAGTCGAGAAAGTTCAAGATGTATTTTCCTACCTGATCACCTTCTTTCTCTGTGATTATATTTTGGAAATTTTCATCAAATATTATCACCTGAAAAAGAAAAAGGAAAGCTGGTGATTTTGTTCTTAAGTTTAGCGCAAACTTTAAAGAGTCAGTGCTCAATATTTGAACACCATGCACAGTTACATGGTCTTAAAATGCTCGTAAGGGTGTGATTGTCTCTTGCAAACTCCACTACAGGATTCCAGTAGGAAAATGTCTTATAGAGTCAATAGGATTTCGCTGGCACATGTCTTTCTTCAGAAGAAGGACCGAAATCCTGTATGATTATATGTAGGAATGTTCGATAGGACTGCCCTGTAAGATCCTATAGGAACTTTCTGAAGGACCATGTAGAATGTTTTTACTCGATACGATTGGATATCAAACTACTGACACCGCTAATAGATGACGCTCGTACGTCACTTCCCGACAGCGCTACTGCATGATTTGCGCTCGTACATCACTGCCTCACACCGCCATTAGTTGGCGCTATAGTTCCTCACCTCCTCTCACAATGCTACTAGGTGGCGCTCGTACTTCACTTCCTTTCACAACGCTACCAGGTGGCGCCCGTATCTCGCTTCGAGTGACGTACGAGCGCCACCTATTAATGGTTTGAGAAGCTTGGTTAGATATTTTAAAGTGACCGCTTGGTCGGTACTTCTGAGGAGGTGAGACCATAGAGGTGTGTTATCTACCAATAAACTCACCTTTCCCTTTTGTTCCCATCGTGGAATTCCGGTTACTGAATACACCATTCGGTCCGAGAAGAAACGCCCGGATGTCACGCTGTAACCTTCACGAGACAACGAGATTTCATTCAGTATACATAGTTCGTATAAAGTCAAAATACCTGAGGGCATATATGCTGTTCGTATGGTTCACTTGTGAAGGATTCAACCACATTTTGACCCGGTGGCTAATATGTTAACTTGATATCTTTATCCATACATTCAGGCCATCTCCACAACATATATCAATTATTGTCCTCTCGATCTCAAATCACTGGAACCTGTCTGATTCAACCTCAGACAGGTTGGCGTTCTACAACATACCCATTAGAACTCATTTTGCGAGAAGGGATGTGACGCAGTGGATTAGAGCGTTAGTAATGATGGCCGGGCGACTGGTGTCATAGGTGTCTGAGTTCGTATTCCAATAGACCACTGTTTGATTTCTGTTCAAAAAGGTGTTACTATTTTATCTTCGGTTTGATGTCGCATCTGAAAGAGGCCTATAGGACTAGGGTTGTTTCACTGGTAAGCTTAACAATGGCATCGCTCAAATTGAATTTAGCCATTCATACGGGTAAATGTCCTTTACAACGTTGTCCGATGTCCACTTGCTGCCTGAATCGGGTCAGTATATAATTTTTCGATCAATAAATATCGGTATATGATTTGTCGATCAATAAATGAATATTCAAAACCGTAGTTCGCGTTTGATAATTATATCCATAACGTTATTATGATTGCTGGTATGATTTTACAACATATTATAAGTGCATTTATTTTTTTTATTTTTTTTTCAATGCGGGCTCGATACACGTTTAGGTTGAGCTTCAGTAGTATAGTTGACATTTTCTGCTGGAATAATTGTTTGGAAAGTCATTCTCCGACGGAAACCGGTAATTCGTCGAAGCGCTCGGATGAGACTCGACCCTCGACCCTGACACGTGTCAACCACGGGAAATTATCCACTACCAGCAATGATTGGAGAAATTACACTATCATCCCGAATGTGGTTCATATACTCTACTCAGCCTATGGCGAATTAGGTTTTACCATTTTGCAAGACACACTGACATTTCTCTGTGTCATCGATGTTACAGAACTGACAGTCGGACTCCGGTTATAGTTTCTCTCGCGGGTGACTCTAATTGATCCGATCATTGGGTGTAGGCTACAACTTTCTCCCTTTATCCTCCTCCTCCTCAATCCCACTGAACTCAGATGATATTAACATAGATATTTCTCGTAACAGGCAGCTACACTGTAAATTATGTGTTTGGGATCTGAACACATTTTCAGGGGATCAATATAATTTGAAAACACGATTACGCTATTATGTGCCTTCAATAAATATAACCTTCTCTATTGCCTATTAATCCGATGTTACATCCGTGATCAGAACATATGAGTTACATGATATTGCCTCACCGGATGATAGGTAGATTAGTTCAATAATTGGTGATCAGTTCTGAGATATCAATCTCACTTTTATATCTGGTTTCCGTTTCTTAGAAGTTGTTTCAAACAAAAATTGAATATATTTTTATAGAAACCCCAGTGCATCATGGGATATGTTATACTTAAATACCGGTATATGATTGGCTAACTCAAATTGGCAAGAAGTACTGTCATTGGCTTGTGGAGAAAACTGGTACCCTATGTTGCAGTGCAGATTGTGAATATGCTAATGTCTTCTTTATTACACGGCCAGAAAAAAGGTGATGACCCATTACCCTTTAATCGATCAGGTCATCACCTTTAAAATGTGATGAGTTAGAGCCATTATCTTTAAATAGTGAGGGTTATCAAATCATCATTTTGTCTCATCACCCTTAAAAGGTGGTGACCTAAATTTACAATCATTGCTCATCATTCTTCAAAGGTGATGGCCATTATTTTTATGGGTGATCATAAAAAAGGGTGATGGCTCTAACTCATCGCATTCTCGGTGTAATATTTCTCACATTTTTTCTAGCTTTGTATTATACCATCGAAGGCATTTAGCGCACTGTTTTGCAGGGTAGAAAACGGAGTTTTATGAAAAACCATTGCATCACGGGACATCAATTAACCAGTGCATCACGGGACATCAATGAACCAGTGCATCACGGGACATCAATGAACCAGTGCATCACGGGACATCAATGAACCAGTGCATCACGGGATAGCAATCAGTTTTAAAGCACCTGATTGGTCAATTCAAATTTTCAAAAGGAAATCCGATATTCTCATTGGCTATATGGAGAAAAATTGGGAGAACACTGACGGAGTTTCTGTAAAGATCCAACGAGAGGACATCAACGTAAATCCTGTGACATTTGACTTTCCATGAACTGACCTGCATATGGTGTTCTATTTGGGCCAAGTTTGCGTCGCGTGGCGACTGGCGAGTTTTTGCAGGTTAAGAGATAGCAGAAAGTCGCCAGTCGCCGCGCGCCGGAGATGTCCACGGCGCGTGGCGAGTGGCGAGTTTCACTACAGTCAAAAGTCGCCAGTCGCCGTGCGCCGTGGTTCATCCGGCGAGTGGCGCGCGGCGAGTTTTTCCAGGTTAAGAGATAGAGCGAAACTCGCCGTGTTTTACGGCGGGTGGCGACTGGCGAGTTTTTGCAGGTTAAGAGATAGCAGAAAGTCGCCAGTCGCCGCGCGCCGGAGAGGTTCACGGCGCGTGGCGAGTGGCGAGTTTCTAAAAGTCGCCACGCGACGCAAACTTGGCCCAAATAGAACACCATACCTGCATATGTATCTCCGGAGAAGTCATCTTCCAGCCAATAAGGTCTGTAGTATGGACGGCTGTCGTTCTTAATGAATGCTACACCACCTGAAAGCAGAAATATATATCACAATATTGTTCATTACTGTGGACAGTAATAAACTAATATTCTAACTAACGTTCCCCATATGTTGCCGTTGATTTTCGTTCGCTCGGATCAAAGCAAGCGTCCACCAATCATAATATCGCTACCATTTCTGTTAAAGAAGAGGCTTTTTCATTGGCTTAAAGGCCCATTCTCACGATGCTACTCGCGGTAAAGGCCCATTCTCACGGTGCAATTTGTAGTTACAACTATTTTTATCTTACAACTTAGTTGCATTTTGAGAGCACTCGTACGATTTTAGTCGCACGCTACAAGAAGTAGGAAATAGAACAGGTTCTATTCAATGCGAGTAGTTGCATGCCACAAATCGGGGAATTCCCCCGCCGAGTTGTTACAACATGTACAAATCACATCGGCTTTAATGTCAATTCTCACAGTATATCACTTGGATAGTTTTCCCTGTGCGAAACATAGCTTTTGTGCAGAACTGACGAAATTAATTTTTTGTTTCATGAACGCAACTGCAGAAGGAGTTTCGTCCATGTAAACGTCACTAATCCGTTAAAAAAATAAGCGTAAACTCACCACGCCAATTAAACAACCCCGGGGCGCCGACTATTAAGGCGTTGTTATCCTGAAATTTGGAATGGCAAATACAGTGTGGTTAGACAAGTGCTAAGTATGGTGTCAAGCGTAAGTACATGAATCACACAATGACGAAGTCTCGATATCCTACTTCATCACTGATTTCACGCTCAAGTGATTCCACTCGCTTGCAGACTGGGTCGCTTTGCCAAATTGGGCATACTTCCAGTGACAGTTCCCAATTTTTATTGATACAGGCAATATTTTCAAATGAGATGTGTATGTAAAGTATATTCGCCTAATTTCTGTCCGTTTAGCCAAAGGCAGTTCAAAACTTTCCCCACGTGTAGTAAGAAAGCACATATTGACCAATCAATCACTTGTTTACCGCCACTATGGCGACCGTGACAACAGATTCCAAAAATACGACAGTTGCCTGGCCTCTGGGATATTTGGTGGTAGATGAATACGTAATTTTTTTCAATAAATTATGAAAATTAATCAATAAAAAAGAAAAATGCTTAAAATTGATTTGAAAGAACATTAATTATATTTAGGCCTATTAAATTTAGTAATTTATTGAAAATATACGTATTCATCTACCATCAATTGTCCCAAACACAGGCAATTGTGGAAAATGCTGAATGTAGGTGGAATATTATCTGCTATGCAAGATCATGGGCGTCGCTAGGATTTTTCAAAGGGGGGTCGATTATCATAGCACTTTAGGCGAGGGTCCAGGGGCCGCCTAGGCCCCGGAAGCTTCGGGGTCCTAGATCGCCGGAGATGCGTTCTAAGCGTTTTCCCGGAATTAAATCTGAACATAATGTATGCAGATTTAGGGTCATATTATACTGCTCTGAGACCTTAGATGGTCTGAGATGCATTCTGAGCGATTTCCACGTCATTTGTCAAATATCAGTATTATATTTTATTCTCTTGTCATCTTGAAAACACAATAATAACGCTTTGGGCCTATATACCTCGTAGGCTAACCCAGTGGCATCGGAACGTATTTGAAAGTTGGGGACCACTATCACAGCCCAACATCCGGGGTCCTAGATAGCCGGAGATGCGTTCTGAACGTTTTTCCGGAAATAAAACTGATCATACTGCATGCACATTTATGATTCTATTTTCACGATTGTTTTTTCGCAATTATAAGCATGCATCGATATTGAAAACATCGCACCTCATGCCTTCATCCATGTGACGTTCTAGTTATATTTAAAACATACAAAACGGTGACTTATAGTTCTTGGGAGGGAAACCAATATGCCTACAGATACGATTCATTCACACAAAGATAAAACAAGGAAATCCTCACAGCCCAACAGGCGAGGCTCCACGAGCCGTTTAGGCCCCGGAAGCTCCAAAGTTCCAGATCTCCAGAGACGCGTTCTAAGAGTTTTCCCAGAAATAAATTCGAACGTGATGTATGCAGATTTATGGTTCTATTTTCACGTATGTTTCGCATTTATAAGCACTCATCGATATTGAAAAAATCATACTTCATGCCTGAATCCATTTGACTGTTTAGTTATATTTATCACATAAAAAGAACACATAAAAAACCGATGACCTTTGCATGATGGAGCAAAAGAACCAATATGATAGCGATTCATTTACACAAAGTTAAAATGAGCGATCGTCACAGCCTGACAGGCGAGGGTCCAGGGGCCGCCTAGGCCCCGGAAGCTCCAGGGTCTCCGGTTGCCGGAGATGCGTTTTACCTGTTTTCTCGGAAACAAATCTGAACACAATGTATATAGATTTATGGTTCTATTTTCACATTTGTTTCGCGTAAACCCGCATCGATATTGAAGAATATGCCGGACTCCATTTGACTTCCTGGTTTGACACAAACAAAACGGGCCTTTTACATACACGTCTTGGCACTCTATCTGTAATTTTTATGTTTTTTTTATTTTATGTTTTTATGTTTTTATGCTTTTTTTATTTTGTTTTTGTTTTCTCTGTTTTTGTTTTTGTTTTTTGTTTTTTTGTGTTTTCTTTTGCCTTTTCTTCTGTGTTTTTTTTTTTGCGCGGCCAAGGGGGGGTCGTTCGCACCGGACGACCCCCCCCTAACGACGCCCCTGAAGATGGTCATTGTTTCGCCTTTGTCTCAAAAATAAACCTTGACGGTGTGAAGAGGAGTTGCTTTTCTGATTGGCTAAAAGCATACAGTGGCATTTCCTATGAAGGCTATCCATTCCCATTTGTACCAGGGATACCTAGGATAGAGATAACCCTGGTTTTAGCGAGGATGACGAGAAGTGTGACAAGTACAAACCAAAGCGACCCAGTCTGTGTGTGAGATCTTTGCGGTGTTACCATCGGTGACCAGTGGCATCGGGACTTCGTCATTAAACACATCAATTCCCAGTTTGAACGGTGCCATCGTGAAATGCAGGCTATTAGACGTCCTGTGACATGCGTCTAATCCCGCTTTACGCGGATACAGAAACCTTCAGAGCGCTCTGTATTTGTGATCTCCATGATGTTTAAATGAACAGTTACAACCAAAGAGTGATTGGGAACGACTCAATAATATTTCAGGTATGAGAACGTGTAAACAACCAGTTTGGCAGCATTGAAAATGGTTGATTATGATTGATTATTCAGGGCGTGTTACTCACACATGTCGATATCCGAGCATCTAGCACGTTGTTATGACAGATGACATCATCCACACTGAGATCACAGACATTTCTCTTCAGAGCGCTCGCTGTTTATTTCTTTCACACCGATTTAAAGTTTCTGTAAAGGTGTCACTAAGAAATTTCGTCTGGCAAGGTCCTGACATAAATGTACTCCTTATTGGTTGAAGCTTCATACTCGTAAGAGGTAGTAAAGTGTTCAGAGTAAATGAATATTAAACGATATGATAACGAACACGTGCGAATGGATTACTGTAGCCCGAAATGACACTACGAAATGAAACAAAAAAAATCACAGTTGTTGAACAAAGTTTAATTAGAAAACCATTAATTAAGGTATGGTACCTGAGAGAATTCCGCTGAAATACCGGCCTGACCCATCGCTTTGAGATACACATTGTCTGCCGTCACCTGTTCAAGTTGACTTTTCTTTGTTTTTAGGGGCTGGTAGACCTCTTGGAATGTGATGTCACTTCCGTATCCGACCTCGTGACATCGACCCTGAACAATAACTGTATCTTGGAACCGGGTGTTTTTCCATAGCGGAGCGCAGGCCTAATCCATGGCAAATTAAAAAAAATCCCTCTAAATTAAACGTTCAAAATAAGCATTTTAATTAACACATTCCGATGTTGGTTGTGACACCTGTTTAGACTAAACTCGCCGTGTTTAGACTAAACAAGATATCTGGGGCGTTGGAGTGGGGGGTTGTAGGGTGAAGTGTCGAAATATGGGGTCTCTATACACAACCACATGCTGGTGTGTTTTAATATAAATCATGGGGTTATGTATAGAGACCCCATATTTCGACACTTCACCCTAATTCTCCCCCCCCCCCAAATCTCTTGATTTGAGAGCCTGTGGTAACGCTTTAACGACGTCCGATATAAACGTTCTATCTAGTCTTTGATGAAACTTATTTTTTTTTCTAAAGTATAAATGAATTGGATATCTGCTAAACACTGCACCGCTGATATAAATTTTGAGAAGAATTTATCATTCGTCGTTGGTTCGTGGAAGAATCTGGTCGGTCTTCCGTGAAAGCTTTTGTTGTTTAGGCCTATATATTAGTGACAACTCTTGGCTCATTGCTGCATCAATACTAATGTTCTCTTACTGGCAACTCTAGGCTCATTGCTGCATCAAGACTATTGTTCTCTTACTGACAACTCTGGGTTCATTGCTGCATCAAGACTATTGTTCTCTTACTGACAACTCTAGGCTCATTGCTGCATCAAGACTATTGTTCTCTTACTGACAACTCTAGGCTCATTGCTGCATCGATACTAATGTTCTCTTACTGACAACTCTAGGCTCATTGCTGCATCAAGACTATTGTTCTCTTACTGACAACTCTAGGCTCATTGCTGCATCAAGACTATTGTTCTCTTACTGACAACTCTCATTGCTGCATCGATACTAACTGTCTCTCTTACTGACAACTCTAGGCTCATTGGCATCTATTGTTCTCTTAATTGACAACTCTAGGTTCATTGCTGCATCAATACTAATGTTCTCTTACTGGCAACTCTAGGCTCATTGCTGCATCAAGACTATTGTTCTCTTACTGACAACTCTGGGTTCATTGCTGCATCAAGACTATTGTTCTCTTACTGACAACTCTAGGCTCATTGCTGCATCAAGACTATTGTTCTCTTACTGACAACTCTGGTTCATTGCTGCATCAATACTAATGTTCTCTTACTGACAACTCTAGGCTCATTGCTGCATCAAGACTATTGTTCTCTTACTGACAACTCTAGGCTCATTGCTGCATCGATACTAATGTTCTCTTACTGACAACTCTAGGCTCATTGCTGCATCAAGACTATTGTTCTCTTACTGACAACTCTGGGCTCATTGCTGCATCAAGACTATTGTTTTTTTACTGACAACTCTGGGCTCATTGCTGCATCAAGACTATTGTTCTCTTACTGACAACTCTGGGCTTATTGCTGCATCAAGACTAATGTTCTCTTACTGACAACCCTGGGCTCATTGCTGCATCAAGACTATTGTTCTCTTACTGACAACTCTGGGCTCATTGCTGCATCAACACTATTGTTCTCTTACTGAGAACTCTAGGCTCATTGCTGCATCAGGACTAATGTTCTCTTACTGACAACTCTGAGCTCATTGCTGCATCAAGACTATTGTTCTCTTACTGACAACTCTAGGCTCATTGCTGCATCAACACTATTGTTCTCTTACTGACAACTCTGGGCTCATTGCTGCATTGAGACTAATGTTCTCTTACTGACAACTCTGGGCTTATTGCTGCATCGAGACTAATGTTCTCTTACTGACAACTCTGGGCTTATTGCTGCATCAAGACTAATGTTCTCTTACTGACAACTCTGGGCTCATTGCTGCATCAAGACTATTGTTCTCTTACTGACAACTCTGGGCTCATTGCTGCATCAACACTATTGTTCTCTTACTGACAACTCTATAGCTCATTGCTGCATCAAGACTATTGTTCTATTTCGTCTCGTGGCCCTTACATGAAAGCTGGGGCAATACTCTGGAGAAAGATTCGGCTAATCAGTGAGTTTCTGAATAAATCCAATATGCTCATGCCAACAACTTGAATAAATCTGTTTTGAAATTCAGAATATAATTTACGCACCAATATTTTATTAAATCTCCCCGACTTGCTCCTCCAGACGTCTAAACTAGAACCCAACCATTGGCCGTGAACCGCATCCAGGGTTTCGTCTCCTGTAAATGGTCAGAATTCATCAATGCATACATGTATACCCTTGTATATAAGTTCCTACAATTATCTGGAACGAGAAGTGTTAAATTAACTCAACACTGGCAAAATTCAAGGGCGTCGCCAGGATTTCTTGAGAGGGGGTGGTGTCCAATACTTACCTATTAGAGAGTCCAGTATGCCCTTGAAATCATTAGTAATCCCAACAAACTAATTGTTTTGAACAGTTACCTGTGTTAAACCCCACTTTTCTCTCTATCTCTTTGCAGTTTACCGGGTAACTATTTAAATAGACGAGAGAAAGATAACAACCATGCATCGTACTCTTACTTCGAAAGGTCACTCAGGTCACTCCTGTTGGTCCATCATCCCTAGTTATGGTTCGTCTGACAAAGCCGAGCCATGACAGAAGACGAATTCACCAGGACGAAGGCCAGCCGTTGTATTAATAGGCTTTGCGAACAGCACTCGTGCCCTCATAACCTCTCCAAATATGTCCATATTTTGACGAATTAAGCACCAGGCAATGTGTTGTATATTTCGTCCCAACTGATTGTTTTGGATTCAAATTTCGTATCCATGTTTTATTATGACTTAAAAAACGTCCCCATGTAGTTTTCGCACGGCACTTCAAAGGGTTTGCAATCAGAAAGTTTCCGAATATATTCTCTCCGCCTCAGAGCAATTGCTGGAGGTCGTGCTGGATATGATTTTTATATGGAAGTGCTCAGATCTATTAACCGGTGAAGCAGTTAGGGTTGATTTAATCAGACAATTCGACTCCATAATAAAACCACAGGTTACTTCTCATTGGTCGGTTGGTCAGAATAGTGCGCATGCGTGACGCATCATATGTCCCATTTTTGAGTCTCTAATGCGACACCGCAGAGTTGATTTCATGACAGGAATCATACTCGAATGATCCCTGTTTGCTGAAGTAAAATGAACATGCACTTCTCTCGCCTTTATGAGCATAATTACATTACTATACAACTCGGTAGAGATTTTTCCTACAATATATTTAAAATGTAGAATCCAATACGAACCTTTTTCTCCCATACTTAGTTCGGTACATGTTAGTGACCCGTCCAGAGAACACGTGTACACCGCTCCAGGCTCAGTCCATTCTGGTCGGAATGTTGTGTTAGATTTGGGTGCTCCAACCACCAACCTGGGGACATCAGATATGGAATATTTTAATGGTCAATTCAAATTTTCAAAAAGAAATCCGGTGTTTTCATTGGGTTGTGAAGACAATTGGAGAAAAACTCAAACCAATCAGGGAGCTACTACAAAGATTCTTTTTATTAGTTATCAGACCTTGATAAAGCGGTCGTGGTCCACTCTGACGTCTACATTGTAAGGCCTGCTTGTTTAACATTTTCATCTGTCATCGTGTAAAACTCTGCGAAAATAGTTTTACGATTTGAACATCAGAGTATGCAATACCAGGTTCTAATAAACTAATATCAGCCAGATCGCGTTGTATTCTTTGTAAATACACAGCAAAAAAAAAATCCTTACAAAGGACCTGGTACGTTAAGATGGACAAACCGCCCCAGATGAGGTACGGTTGAAGTTAAAAAATGAAAAATTAAATATGATATGAATGTTCCGATTAGCATGAACTATGTCATTTTGTTGGACTCTCTTCGAACTATTGGGAGCATGAGTGACATGTTTTTTTAACAATAACTCTTCAAAGTGGTAGGTTTGTATAAAATTGACAGTTTTGGGTTGGAAACGCCGCGTTTGCCTCTCTGTAAACATATGAAGATAAACTATAACCACAAATATATTTACACGTAATAAAGTACTTCCGAATCCATATATCTCTCCAGCAAACCGCGTTTTGGTTATCGTTTATCTTCATATAGAAAATTGAAACTTTATGAAATGTTGTTTTCGTGATATGATTCTCATTTTCAAATACGACAATTGTATCAACGTTACATGTGAGAGTACGGTATGGCTGAATGGATAGAGTCAAGAGGGTTGGATCTGTTTTGATTGAATGGTCTGCTGGTTCGAATCCCAAAGTATCCTTTCTAAATTTTTCAATAATTTAATGCATTTTTCCATTTCGTATCATGATTACAATATATTTGTGAATATTTGTTTGTGCACAGAATGATCGGAAATATATTTTTGTTGTGTCAAGATATAATATTAGGTGAATATTACGAATTGATGCAGGATAAGATAGATACAGATACATAGCAGGTTATAATTATTGTACACTCCAAACAAATGACACCGCAGAAATCGGCAGACACTCAATTCACTGATTGACGAATAAAATCTATTTTATTTTCAGTATTCGACTTGTCATTTATGTAAATAACATAATTAATGTAACAGAGAAGGCAGGCGAATACCACATAACATCAATTTAATTCGGTTGAAAATGGATGTAAGTCCACGATTAAAAAATGCTTGGCCTTACACACCGTATTTCCGGCAGTAACTCGGGATCTATTCAATTCCATAGGAGTCACGTGGTCCGTTGTTAATGGATTGCTGACTGGGGCGGTTTGTCCATCCTAACGTACAAGGTCCAAATTTATGGAATATTCCCCGACTATTACACCAGCGGAATATTCTTCAAAATAACTAAGGAATATTCCCTGCCATGTTAAGGGATTTCCTTAACATGATACGGAATATTCCTTATTGAATCTTAAGGAATATTCCCCTGGTGTATGGTCCGAGAATCTTAATTAAATTTTAAGGATTTTTTTTATGTAAATAGTCAGTGTAAAAACTTAGTGATCACGTGGCATCAAATTTGAACAAATGTTTACGAAACGCAATCCCAAGCGACATCTTGTTGCAAGATATCCACATACGAAATTTAGTGAGAATCCGTTGAGCTTTATCAGGTAGGATCAACCCATATATACCTTCCCAGACAAGCGTTTTTCAATGAATATTTTATAATTCCGGTAGTGAACTGAATCTTTTCGATGAAAAAATATCCGTATAATGTCGCTCAAAATCCTGATATTGTTAGAATACTATAATATGCAAAACATTTCCTGAAATTTTGTTTTTAGCTAAAAAGTGATTATTCGTGAATTCTGGTAAAACTTTCATTTTTATTTCCTTTTCTCACATGGAATCTTTGCATCCACTGACCATACTATGCGTTTAATAATTTCATCAGCAGTAAAACTGTTTTGCAGAACCGTGAGATTTTTAAATTAACAAAATTTCTAAAAGTACGATCCTGAAATGAAGTTTTATTATTTAACGCATCATTTATAATTGGTAGAAAGTTTTCAGGGGAAACACACCGGGAAAGTAGCAAAACTTGCGCGTTTGGTGTTTTTTTTAAAATAAATTAATTCATGCAAAACTCTGAATGTATCTCGTCAATATTTTTTCAGAGATGCGAATAGATATTAGTGTCATATTCCAAATATCAAATTCTCATTAAAGGGGCATTCCATTGTGATAATATCATATATTGATATACCGAACTGTGACGGTTGGCTGTAACCTGTTTATTGCCCCGAGTGTGAGTTTATACCCAGCTGGTTCCTTTTGGGCATCAGGAGACAATTATGAGTATGGTCGACAGTATTCGACAGTGACCGTTGAAATGAGTTGAAACAAAATGGTTTTGCTTTGATATCTGAAAAAATGTTCACTTACCTGGGTACATCGTTCACTTTCATAATTCCAACAGTATATCCAAAATAGCTATGCGCAGGACCGGAAATGACTTTGGACAAACCGATGTCTACATTGAATCCACAAACACTGAACAGATGCAGCTCAAATAAAGCGAATTCTATCCAGGAGAAACTGATCCATCTTACCATTTTGTCCACGCAGATATACATCGTATGTATATAGAGACCGAGAGATCGGACGAATGTTTTGATTTGCTCGACGTAATTCTTGCCTATTCCGAAATGAAGTGTTTACTCACGAATATTTCTCTCATTGATCCTACTTTAAGAAGCCTCGTGTCTTCTTCAAAATTGACACAATCTCTAAACTTCTCAACGGGTAAGAAAAAAATCAGACACTGTTAGGTTATACAGGATAATATATCCAACTCACATAATCAGGTTAATGTTTCACATGAAATCATCGGTTCAATGGACCAGAGGGAATAATCAGGTCAATCCATCACACGTAATAATCAGGTCAATCGATCACACGTGATAATCAGGTCAATCGATCACACGTTATAATCAGGTCAATCGATCACACGTGATAATCAGGTCAATCGATCACACGTAATAATCAGGTCAATCGATCACACGTAATAATCAGGTCAATCGATCACACGTAATAATCACGTCATCACACGTAATACTCAGGTCAATGTATCACACATAATGACCAGCTCAATGAATCACACGTATTGAGTTCTTCTGTAATCAGTCGGCTGAAGAAACATACAATTGATATCCAGTTCGGTCATTCGTTATTGTGTCATCTTTTACACTTAATTATCGTGCGTATGCAGTTTTCCGGAACGATTCACTGGCACCTCCTTACTGTCACATCAATGTGTATCTCAGTTAACATTTTATGTCGATTGTCTTTGTGCCAATAGTTTTGAAGTTTGCTGTGGTTGCCGTTGTCAAAGATGTTCCAGGTCCTGCCGCTGCGCACAGCCGTTCGCTCTCATCCTTCGAATTTCGAATTCAACGGAATACACCATCCAATTTAGAGTATCACACCCGTTTGATTAGAATAGACTTCCAAGAATAAATCTACGGCATCGGGTTCAAATTGGATAGGAACGATGTCCTGATGAGGCCTGGCCTTGTCAAACCGGGGATAGTCCTTCTGAAATTAAAGCCATTATGGGAGATAAGAGGACCAGCATTGTTAATTATTACACGGTTCGTCGACCTCATAATGTGGCATTCCAGAAAGCGGGTATATTATTGTCATTATGTGCCCGGATAATAACAGACTGATCATCACAGCGCCATCTGCTCAGAGATGGGTCCTGATAACGCATTAATTGTTCCTCTCATTAACGCCAGTGCGTAATATTTAGAATGTAACATGAAATGGCCAATAGGAAATATCTTCTCTCTTATTAATATTTGTAATCTGCATGATTGTTTTATTTCAAACAATGTATGCGTATGTATGTGATCTAAGTTAAAATGCTAAAATTCTTTTTCTAAGAATGCAGCTAAAAGTAAAATGTTTACGCAATATATGCCAGTTCTGATTGATTTTTAGTCTATAAACAATTAAATTGATATCGGTACATATACGGTATTTCGGTAATTGGTAATTTCAGGGGTATGAGTGTTCTATCAATAAAAGCTGTGAAAACTATATTTATCTTAACGCCATTGGGAAAAGTATTCAACATCTTGTTAAATATTGGTAACAAAGGCTATAAACAGGATAGACTTCGAGCTTTCTATTTAAGTATATCCACTTCAATTAGCCGGATCTGTGCACCTTATGGAGAAAGTACCCCAAAACGGGATTTGTCCAATATAGTGCCTGACACGAGAGAACATATAACCTCAGTGGTTATTAATTAGGCCAGAGCTGAGCAATTATCCCTGTTTAACGCCATTGTTTGTTTACAGCAATGCTCATATCCAGAACCACACTGTATCTGGAATTATGTTTAGTACCGGTACACATCTGGATATTATGCAACTGGTTAACATCCGTTCACATGGTAAATATGTCAAGAGATTCTGACCAACGAGTGCAGTTTCACTGATAAGGAGATATATAATTTAATACTCAGACTCGAGTAGTTTCAACAATGAAGTCAATTATATTCCCATAAGGTCATTCATGTTTTACCAGAAGTCCATGTTTTAACCAAATCAGCCCAAAAGAAGATACAGAACGATACAGACGTGTATTGTGAAAGCACATGGTCGAGAAGGCATCCAGATTCCACGCAAAGTGCAGTAGGCAATCTGTCTTTCCCGCATTAAAACAAAATCAACAGACTGACTGGACACACCTCCCTGAACAGCATTCATTCTGACCGCCAAATATTTCCAACCGCAGAGATACATGTAACTGATTTATTTCCAACATGGTAGCCATTCCTCCAAATTCTGTGGGGTGAGTAAGTGCGTATGATTTCCTCGTATGAAATTCCGGCCAGTCACCATTAACTCTTTCCATCAAAAGACGGCGCTAAGCTGCACAGATTAGTCTCTCGGTAATAGTACTAAACTACCCGACGTATATGATGTTGGTATATTTATTTAGGTTCATCAACTGATTGCAAAAATTCATTCACTAATCCCTTCAAATAAATAAAACAGTCGCTGTTAATTTTGTTAAAATCTCACTGATACGGCCGCTCTTTATCGTCATGAGTATTTAAGGAGATCGAATTACCTGCACTGGTAACGTAACTACACCGTTCAAGTGTTTCAAAAAGTTTGAATTGAATGTTGACTGTTAATAAAGACGGAAAAAGTTCCTTGGAGCGATGAAGTAACAGGGAGCCTCGCTGTCAAAATAGTGGCTTGGCTCCCATTTACGTGAGAATCGTGATCTCACTATCACGAAGGCATGACTCTCAGTTGTCTTTTTGAGAATGGAATTATTTATTGAATGCAAGTTCGCATTCAGAATAAATACGTGTGAGGAGAGGACCGGTAGTCTTGATAGCGAACATATAGTTCCCCTTTGATGAATTTTTTTTTGTCATTTAGAAAGTGATCGTATAATAGTATTTCCGTTACTTTGAGATTTCATTATCTTAGTATTACGCAGATTTTAGTGCTGAGAATTGGTCGAGTCCCGTGTGATATTCGAACCAATTAACGACCACCCGAGTCAGGCACTCAACCGCCCGCACTATGTCGGCGATCTAAACTCACGGTCTGTTACCTCCTATTTTTGTGGGAGGCCCGTTGACCGAGTGGTTAAGATCGCCGATATTTTGTGCTGGCGGTTGTGTGCCTTACTCTGCATGGTCGTCGCTGGTTCGAATCCCGCGGGAGACTAGACCAATTTTCAGCACTAGAATCTGTGTTATGCTACGATATTGTAATCCCGTGGGAGATTCGACCAATCTGTGCTATACAAAGATAGTGTACCCCACGGGAGATTCGACCAACCTGTGCTATACTAAGATAGTGTAATCCCGCGGGAGACTCGACCAATCTGTGCTATACTAAGATAGTGTAATCCCGCGGGAGATTCGACCAATCTGTGCTATACTAAGATAGTGTAATGCCGCGCGGAATCGACCAATCTGTGCTATACTAAGATAGTGTAATCCCGCGGGAGATTCGACCAATCTGTGCTATACTAAGATAGTGTAATCCCGCGGAAGACTCGACCAATCTGTGCTATACTAAGATAGTGTAATCCCGCGGGAGATTCGACCAATCTGTGCTATACTAAGATAGTGTAATGCCGCGGGAGACTCGACCAATCTGTGCTATACTAAGATAGTGTAATCCCGCGGGAGACTCGACCAATTTGTGCTATACTAAGATCGTGCAATCCCGCGGGAGACTCGACCAATCTGTGCTATACTAAGATAGTGTAATCCCGCGGGAGACTCGACCAATCTGTGCTATACTAAGATAGTGTACCCCGCGGGAGACTCGACCAATCTGTGCTATACTAAGATAGTGTAATCCCGCGGGAGACTCGACCAATCTGTGCTATACTAAGATAGTGTAATCCCGCGGGAGACTCGACCAATCTGTGCTATACTAAGATAGTGTAATCCCGCGGGAGACTCGACCAATCTATGCTATACTAAGATAGTGTAATCCCGCGGGAGACTCGACCAATCTGTGCTATACTAAGATAGTGTAATCCGCGCGGAGACTTGACCAATCTGTGCTATACTAAGATAGTGTAATCCACGGGAGATTCGACCAATCTGTGCTATACTAAGATAGTGTAATGCCGCGGGAGACTCGACCAATCTGTGCTATACTAAGATAGTGTAATCCCGCGGGAGATTCGACCAATCTGTGCTATACTAAGATAGTGTAATCCCGCGGAAGACTCGACCAATCTGTGCTATACTAAGATAGTGTAATCCCGCGGGATTCGACCAACCTGTGCTATACTAAGATAGTGTAAGGCCGCGGGAGACTCGACCAATCTGTGCTATACTAAGATAGTGTAATCCCGCGGAGACTCGACCAATTTGTGCTATACTAAGATCGTGCAATCCCGCGGAGACTCGACCAATCTGTGCTATACTAAGATAGTGTAATCCCGCGGAGACTCGACCAATCTGTGCTATACTAAGATAGTGTACCCCGCGGGAGTCTCGACCAATCTGTGCTATACTAAGATAGTGTAATCCCGCGCGAGACTCGACCAATCTGCGCTATACTAATATAGTGTCATCCCGCGGGAGACTCGACCAATCTGTGCTATACTAAGATAGTGTAATCCCGCGGAAGACTCGACCAATCTGTGCAATACTAAGATAGTGTAATCCCGCAGGAGACTCGACCAATCTGTGCTATACTAAGTTAGTGTAATCCCGCGGGAGACTCGACCAATCTGTGCTATACTAAGATAGTGTAATCACGCGGGAGACTCGACCAATCTATGCTATACTAAGATAGTGTAATCCCGCGGGAGACTCGACCAATCTGTGCTATACTAAGATAGTGTACCCCGCGGGAGACTCGACCAATCTGAACTAAACTAAGATAGTGTAATCCCGCGGGAGACTTGACCAATCTGTGCTATACTAAGATAGTGCAATCCCGCGGGAGACTCGACCAATCTGTGCTATACTAAGATAGTGTAATGCCGCGGGAGACTTGACCAATCTGCGCTATACTAAGATAGTGCAATCCCGCGGGAGACTTGACCAATCTGTGCTATACTAAGATAGTGCAATCCCGCGGGAGACTTGACCAATCTGTGCTATACTAAGATAGTGCAATCCCGCGGGAGACTTGACCAATCTGTGCTATACTAAGATAGTGTAATCCCAAAATATCTAAAATTCTGGTATACGATCACTCTTCTTAAATATACACAATTATAGATACACAATCATAGATACACAATCATAGATACACAATTATAGATATGGTTGGACAGAGAGAAGTATGCGGAAACTGAACAAGAATAGAGAAGTTGTATAGATCAAGAATAGAGAAGTTGTATAGATCGTTGTTTTCCCCGTTTTATCACCAATTGTTGTCAAAACTAGATCGAGTTTGTAAATAACCACAGAATTCTTATCCATATCGTGTATCAAACATATTTTCCACTTTGTTCAAACCAACTTTTGTCATTTACGGTCAATTGTAGTTAAATAAAAATGCCACTAAATATTTTTCTATAAATTACCATTGTCTACCTTATTGTTGTCGTAAAGCGACCTCTGCCATGATACGGTACCTCATATGTGTGCTGATAAATGACATGTATTAATAACCTAATACCGAGAACATTAATGTTCGGCAAGCTAAATACACACAGTTAGTTTATTTGGTGTAAAACAATAGAGACTCTAATGTCTAACCTATTTCAGCTGGTAAAACGGCCGCGTATGGTGTTCACGTGCTACCAATTGTTTTTAACCCTTTCGGAACTATAGGCACTGGGACTCGATCAGTATATCTCGAATCCATCACCTCTGTCTACAATAAACTTGATAATTTAGATACCAAGAATACAATATTAAAATACATACCTCCAAAAAATAGGTAAAATGTCCAGTTTGAAAATTCCGGCCAATGTGAAATGTTCCTAGTACTGTATATATATATCGGTGGGAATTTGGACTCTCTCCTTGAAGTATCGAATGAAACAATGAGATTCCGTCTTGTTTTAAGTGGATGGCGGGCGTCGTCCATTGGTGCCGCCTGGGTAAGGAAGTCTTTCCAACAGCCCGGTAATATTTGACACATTTCTCCTCTTCCGCTTCGGTGCCACATCGCCCGGACAATGGGGAGTATAGAGGAAGTGGGGTTCTAAGCCAAATAGATGAGAGAGAACAAATCCCCTTAACTTTAAGGCTAAATACTAATGTCTACCTACTTTAGAAATAACACGGGTTACATTATCCTGTAGTTACAGCCCCGGTGATCGTAGGCCTGGTCGACGATGTAAAAGGCCGCTATATCATATATCAGTAACCAAAATGGTTCACCCCGAAATTACCTGGAAAGTTCGTCCACAGGAAATTAAGATATATATTGTATATGATGTTATTATCGTCTCGTTATATGCTCTCTCCATCTGGCTCGCTTCCAGGTATATAGTACACGAAAATACCGCGTAGATAAATCTGTACAATAGGTCAAATGATATAGCGTACTAATCCCCGAAAAAAACAAAACATTTTGCAGTCTTAATGGAATTATAATAATTTTAGAAGAATTATAAGAATTTTAGAAAAAACAATCTCAGACTATTATATACCAGAAATTCAATATGTATGGATTCCAGTGCTGGCTAACTTCCATATATATGCATTCCAGTGCTGGCTAACTTCAACATTAATGGGTTCCATTGCTGACTAACTTTCACATATATGGGTTCCAGTGCTGGCTAATTTCCACATATGGGGTTCCAGTGGTGGCCAATAATAAAAATATAATTAATTATAATTGATTTTCATCTCACAGTGAATCGCAATATTCAATTCACTGAGATGCAAAGACACCCATCAGGCTGGAACTCAGGCCCTGGCAAGACATTACAGTTAATTCCGTGTTTCAGAATAAAAGGAATTAAACACACTATATATGCTTCAAAATCAGCAACTACCGTTTGTACCCTATTGGAATTATAATCTCCCCAAAAACGTAAGACGTAATTTAGCATTTTCTTTAT
>JAVTVY010008123.1:0-48131 GCA_036873755.1 Hanleya hanleyi | reverse complement strand
CAGCTCTTCCTGATAGATTCGTGAATGTAGTCTGGAGATAATACGGGGTAGGATCTCCTGACTGCCATCCGTACATTCGTCACAGGATTCCTATCAATGACGGCCTGTGATGTGACAATAATAAACTGCTTTGCTGAGACACTGTTAGGGACATTGTCAACCACGTAACCACCATTATCTGTGATTAGCTTTGTCAACTTTGTTTGGCCAATGTTTCCCACCAAAATGAAATATTTGCCATGCAGAACACCTTCAGAGCCTCGACGAGCTTGGAGCTGACGAGCTTGGAGCTGTCATCTCCATGCTTTCTCTTCGTATTGTGCCCAAGTCGATACCATCCACTTTATCGTCAACTTGAGGGGTATTGCCAATACACTCCGTTGACAAAAAATTGGCAAAGTTTTCCCCATAATCCTGGATGTCAGTGTCGTTCCACTTGTTGTATTCATCAATTTCATAACACAGATTTTTTTTGGCATAGATTGGATCTTGGTTATCAGTTCCTCTCCCCCATGCCATGTAGTGTGACTAAAGAAAAAGCTGTTGTCACGATAATTGGCATGTTCTGCTCCCTGAGCCATGAATCTGCTCAATGAAAACGGCAAACTAACCATGAGGCTAGAGACATGGTCAATGTAAATCATCATATATGGAGTTAAATTTTTCCATCCATATCTGATCTTGAACAATTGATAATATGACTCGGCATGGTGCTTGTAGAGTTCTACGCTGGAGAGTATCCACATTCATAATCAACTGCATTGCAGCTTTGCTCATTTCTGCCAAGTTTTCTGAGTGGAGGCGGGTCATTTTCTAGGATGATTTGTATCTGGTGGATAAGATGCCATATCATCTTGACCAATTGCAAGTCAGTCAGGCTGTCTTCAAAATACAAGGAATCCATGACTTTCCTTAGCAAGGATAGCTCCTTGTGCTGTCTGTCACACAAAATACCTTTCAGTGGATGTGGAAATTGTTCCTCAGTATACCCATTCAGGACTGGTGAAAGGATGACATTTGCTTGAGTTCCATTGAGCTTCGTTGGCTTTGACTGCCCCGTGTTGTCAAACTTAACCTCGAAATTTCCATTACGCTCTCTTTTGTTGATGATGTTTTCCAGCTTTACAATGGTCTCTTCTATGAATGTTGCCTTTGACCGTTGATACCAAGTTGTCCTTCCTTGTATCCACTGCTGCATATGTTACCAATTTCCAGATCAAGCAGCTTTTCTGTTTGTCGGACAATGCCATGCATTTTATACACAGAACGTAATTTGATAGTGGTATTCCCTTGATGACAGAGTTTGGAAAACTGTTGTCAACTTGGAAGTTGAGATCTGTTCTCAATCCTGAAGAAGAGCGATCATCTTTGTGGGAAGCGTGATAAATATTCCACTTGTCATTGGATGCAGCATTCATGGTTTCATCTAGAAGGGCCATCAAAAAGTTGTAGTCTACGGAAACATATAGAAATTGTAGCCCTTGTCAGAGAGTGTGCACACCATCTTCTTCAAGACTTCTTGTCCATTGGCCATCAGATTTTCAGATTTTCACTCTCGTAGAGCATAGCAACTAGAAGCTGTCTTCTGAAGACTGGTACTTGTGCCCGCAGAAATATAAATCATCATTCAAGAGACTGATTACAAAAAATGCTGTCGGTCTCCCAGCAATTTGCCCCCCCCCCATCTCTATAGATTTTTACACTGATGGCAGAATTTTCTGGTATGCTGGGATATCTGTATCTGAGAATCCTCAGTAGCTGTACTGGGTTGATATCCGATAAGTAGTCGTTCACCTTAGGTGATGCAACAAGCTCACCAAACTGTTTTCTAATTACAAGCGTCCATAATCCAAAGACCTATTCCATATTCATATAACAGTATTAGTACCAAATTCAAAAAGACAATCAAAGTATACATAAACATAGGCTTGTTTCCTGCAAGAGAGAAGCGGTCAACAGTCTTCAATGATGCCGGCAAGACAATATGATGTTCCAAAAATATCAAATCCGTATCGCTGATCAGTATTCTTAATCCGTAATAGTCATTGCAAAGTCGTCATCCAAAGAATGATGTATCTCAGTCACGCTTTGATTGTGGCTGTTCATATGAGCACCATGAGCACGTTGAAGTACATGGGTTCATACATCCCCTAGCCCCTGGTTAAGCGGAATTAGACACAAGTTACGAAACGTAACGCCATAGATCTTGCACTCTACGCTCGTATTTTGCTATCAGCATGCGATATGTATCGCCAAATTTGAGAAACTTTGAACGGAGGCGCTTGGTGGTGTAGCCCTATTTTATAAGTTCCTGCAACAATGTTTTGTGACGTTGATTAAAATCATCACATTTAACACAGGATGTAGCAAATGCTACTAGGCGTGATATGTATACACCATATGCAGGCACTGGAATATTATTATTACTGTCCAGAATGGGATAGTTTACGATGTCGAAATTCTAATCCTCTCTTTTGTCATGCAGTCGACGAGAGAGAAGGCCCGCTTCATTTTAATAGAGATATAGGTCTAAATACAATGTGCCTGTAGCGTTATCTGTAGTTTCCCAGGGTACGAATTATAAAATGTTAAGGGCAGCCATTTCAAGGCCACTTTGGCCTTGCTGGCATCTAATTACCTAGAATTTGCAAAGGGGCACCAAGGCAAACAGGGAGGGCATACAAAGCCATTGGCTTGTGCATGGCCTTGGGTGTAATTCGCACCCTGGCGCGAAATACACCCAAGGCCATGCACAAGCCAATGGCCTTGCCAGCAAGGCCAAAGTGGCCTTGAAATGGCTGCCCTGAACATTTTATAATTCGTACCCTGGTTTCCTAATTACATACCCAAGTCGAACCCCAGAATAATTCTCTTGGTAAACTATAAATGCCTCAAACTCAGTGAACAGGGTTCGTACATACATGTAGATATTTTATATATCAAAATCTGCCGCATTTATATTTCACACCAGTTTCCAATTCTTTGACTGCATAAGTTAGACCCTTAATTATACTTCATATAGTCCTACAATACAGGTAAAACAGTAATTATACATATGCCTTGATGATTCAAAGAGGCAATTTGATGGCATTTGTTAGAAGGCAGTATGGGGAGATATGTGTGTGAGCTTTGAGTAAACTACTACTTTAACATGGTCATGTTGCACTGATATATCTAGTTGGGGGTAATTGTGTATGGTGTGGCTTGACATCTGGTCAACACTTGGTTTCATACAGCCAGCCAGCCAGCCAGCCAAGAGGGTATCAAGTTATCAGTTTATTGACACTTGACCACTCTCAGAGTAATTTGTCTCAGCAGGACACACATTTTATGACCTTAAAATTACCGCTCCTTGGCTATGTACTGCAGGGGTAAAATTCAGCCTAGGATTACTGGGTTCTTTTGACCTTATGGACTGTCCATGTGTGTGTCAATAAATCTGGTCAGGTCAAAAGGCCTCCTGGCTGAAGAGTATAAGCTTAAGTCTACAGTGTCAACTAGTCTAATAAGACAAATCTGCAAGGAAAGAAGAAGATTAAAATTTTCCAAGTATTCATACCCTTGACTCTTTATACATGTATCTTATAATTTCAAAATGAATAACTTGGTTTAGGGCATTTTTACCTGTGGCACGCAGATGTGGCTGTTTTATATTTATGATATTGTGACATTTTGATTTTTTTAAATTTGGAAATACACTTTTCAACCTTGAATCTCAGAGGACAATCCTGCTTTAGGAACTTTTGTCTCCATTTGCAATTTTTTTTGATTCGGTGGAATGAATTATTGCTTCGTTGAGTTCCATTGAGTGCCAAAGACATTTCGATAAGCAACATTTCGGTATGCGTCCCGGGGGTGGGGAGATGGACACTCCCATATATCATTTCCCCGTTTAATAAGTGTATAATCGACATGCCGATATGCCACCCATTATTGCTTAAACAGCCTGGGATAGATTTGGAGAGTTAGGTCGCAGCCATAACAAACAGAGCCATCTGGCTAGAGACAGGGTTTTTCTGACTGGGGCGTCCTATAATGCGATGCTTTTGGTTGTGTTATTTTAATTGGAATGAGATGGTCTTTTATTGTAAAGCCACAAATTCCGACAGATGTCAAGTGCAATCACCAAATCGTACATTCTGCAAGTATGTGGAAAAGTTTTGTACATCTCTACGATTAAAGCTGTAATACATGACTAATTATCTATCTGTCTGTCTATCTCTGTTTTTTTAACTTGATAACCACGCGACGTAGAGATATAGTATATACGACATTCGAACGGTATTGGTCCGGAGAGTAACATCAATGGATTTGAAGGAAACTACAGATAGCCATGACGGCATATCATATTTAGACCTTCATCTCTATAAAAGTGAAGCGGGTCTTCTATCTCGTCGACTTTACGACAAAAGAGATGATTACAATTTCAACATTGCAAACTATCCCTTTCTGGACAGAAATATCCCAGTGGGACCTGCATATGGCGTATACATATCTCGTCTTGTAGTAATTGCAAGACCCTGTGTTGAATGCGACTATTTTAATTAACGCCACAAGACATTAATGCAGAAACTTATAAAAGCGGGCTACATCACCAAGCGCATCCATTTAAAGTTTCTCAAATTTTGTGATACATATTGCATGCTGATTGCATATCGTGCAAGATCTAGGATGTTACATTTCGTAACTTGTGCCCTATTCCACTTGACCCGAGGCTACAGGCCATTGTCGTGCTGTTCATCTAAAAGCCACAATCAAAGCGTGACGGAGATAGATGCACATAATACTTTACAACAAAATTCATATTACTGATCTGCGATACGGATTTGATGTTTTTGAAACATCCTGATGTCTTGCCGGCATCATTGAAAACTATTGACCGCTTCTCTCTTGCAGAAACTAATCTATTTTCACGAGTACTATGATTTTTTTTAATTTGGTGCTGATGCTGTCATTTGAATTCGATCTTTGGATTATGCACGCGAAAATTCTTTAATGGGCTGTTTCTCAATATTGAATGTAGCCATGAGTCCTCTTCATGAACTTACATGTACACTCCGGGATCACACGGCTCCATGGGTCGTTCGGCTGCATCCGGCAATAAAACAACCCATCCCAACTCTCTGTCTATTAGATTTATCGAGTTCGGCAAAGAGTTTGTTTGTCGTGAAGAGCTCATCCCTCTGCAATCAGTCTTCAAACATCAACGACCGGTTGTACCGCCATTATCTTCGTACGGGTCACATGATCCCCCGATACGTGACACGTACGAATTTAATGGAGGAGACATTCAACCGGCCGTTGATGTTCAAAGACTGATTGCAGACGGATGAGCTCTTCAGGGCAAACAAAATATTCGCCGAACTCGATAAATCTAATAGACAGAGAGCTGGGATCGGTTGTTTTATTGCCGGATAGAGCCGAACGGCCCATGGAGCCGTGTGATCCAGGATTGGACATGTTAGTTCATGAAGAGGACTCATGGCTAAGTGTAGGAACAGACCAAGCCATGTCAACTTGGCTATATTGAATGACGAACGAGGCGGTTGTATACTGTATTTGAATGAACTGTTTAAAGAATGTTGTGAACCTGCCGTTTCAGACAACACAATTGCATAATATTTAGCATATTGACATTCGGTAGATTTAGACTGGGTTATAAAGTGTAGTGATATGCAAGAGATGATGAGTCATTTTGTTCTAATTCACGAAACACGAACGTAGCTGACACCATGAACCACGCCACTAAAAGGGGAACAACGAGACTTTGGACTTTCAATGAGTTGCTGGTGGTAGTAAAATTGACAATTGATCTTTTGACTACAACCTTGGTATCCGACACATCGATTTCAATCACCAAAATGTGATTTTCAATGGTTTTATCAGTGGGCTGGTACAGTCATTATATTTGTCTGTGGGGTCATGTGACTTCTTGTTAGCACGATTGCATCGTTTCCCACCACCCTTTCAATGTTGCCTAGATGTGATGAGATTCCGCTGGTGGACGTTTCGTCTCCGAGGCGTGCCCTCTGTACAAATCATTGTGATTGCAGGTTTGTGATTTATAAACATGGTGGAGAATGAGTCGCTTGGTCGGTGTAGGGCTTCACAGGTATTTGTTATGAATAAGAACTTGAATTCTATAAATACTTCCTGCTTTTTCACATGAGCAGCTGCAGTAAAAATGCGTCTGGGTAGAAATATTCACTTTTGGGTATTGTGACGTTTTCAGAAATATGTAGTCAGTATATTTCTCTGTCAGTACACGGGCATCGTTTTCCATCACTCTTTAATGTTGCGTTTAATACTTGCCTGTATATGTTGAAATTCTACCTGAAGCCTGCCTTCTGTACAAATCATTGTGATTGTAGTTTTTTGACTTGCTTACATGATAGAGAACCAAGCACATGCTAGGCGCTGGGTCTCATATTCATATTTGTTCTGAATAAGAACTTGCGTTCTATAAATACTTCCAAGTTTGGACAATTTTTTTCTATCTGGTGAGCGCACAGTTTATCATGTTCGTTGATGGATGACTTGATAGGGCTATTACATCATTGCTCTGAACTATTTGCATGTATTACCGATCAAGCCGGCGTCACGGGCCGTGTGATTATGCCATGCAAAATGTCCACACGAGCAAACACAATAAAAATGTGGCTGAGATACAAATCATCATAGGAATTACCTTTGGTTCTTGTAATGATTTTAGAAATATGCAGTCGATATATTTGTCTGTTAGGTCACGTGACTTGTTGTCAGTACAGCGACATCGTTTTCCATCACTCGTTTAATGTTGCGTTTAATTCTTGTCTGTATATGTTGAGGTTCTACCGGTGGACGTTTCGTCCCCGAAGCCTGATCCCTATACAAATCATTGTGATTGTAGTTTTGTGACTTGTAAACATGGTAGGGGATAAAGCGCTTGGTCGTCGTCGTCGTCGGGTCTCACAGGTATTTGTTATGAATAAAATCTTGCATTCTATTAATACTTTGGACAGTTGTTTCTATCTGGCGGTCACATAATTAATCATTTTCCTTGATAGATGACTTGATAGCGCCAGTACATCATCGCTCCGAAATATTTGTTTCTTATACCGAGGTCGTATGGTCATGCACTCAAGATTTTCACATGAACACTACAATAAAAACGTGGCTGGGATACAGGTCATCAAATGGATCACTTTTGGTTCCTGTGGTGCTTTCAGAAATATGCAGTCAGCATATTTGTCTGTGGGGTCATATGACTTTTTGTCAGTACGTCGGCATCGTTTTCTACCACCATTTTAATGTGATTTTTAACCTTTCTACCTCATTATGGTTCTTGTTGCCATGAGCGTGAAGTATTCATGAAGTTTGATCACAATCTATATCTTAGGATTGGGGTTATGGTACAGACAGTGTTTTCAACAATTTCCTGTTGGTGGGTTGAGCACCGTGACATTGACCTTTGACAATATCAGTACCTGACATATCGTGTCTCACTGATGTATGCTCTTAACATGCGATGTTTAAATATTTAGGCATAGTGACCTTGAACTGTGACCTATTGACCTAAATTTTGCTATGCCACATTTGTGTGAGCACATATTTATCCTGGTGAAATTTTAGAGGAATCGGTCACTTCGTTAAAAATTTAAGAAGCTAAATAACGAAAGTCGGTAGGATGAGGAAAAGGAGAAGAATTTGTCGACAGGGCTTCTCCAGCTGTAGCTGAACCCAAAATAATTATTAAATATAAACATATATGTGTTTTCATCAAGCTCACCATTCGTCCAATAATATAGCAAACGACAACAGGCGTTTCTGTATAAAACGATACCTATACCTTCATCTAGATATACAACGCTTCAAATTGACCCACAATGTTGCCTAATCTTCTGATTGAAGTAATACGTTATTGGGTGAACATGGTGATGTGTTCTTGACACTTATTGAGATTCTGTCAGTGGCGGTCAATGACAAAACGATTTGAGAATGCAGAGAAATATAAATTTCCCGCTCTGACAAATCATTCGCCAGCCCGCCTCTATTGACACGGATACAATATAAAATCATTAACCATACATTAAGTGGCGTTTTCTTGTCAGAATCACATCACCATGTGATTGCCTCCTCTTCATAATTGTGATTTACCGGAAAGACAAATCTTGCCAGCTTTGACCTTTAATCCCGTGAGTATCTATAGATGTCGAATTGACACAGACAGGTATTGAATTCGTTTGTTGTACCAAATATCTAGTGCAGTAATATCTTTATTCTCAGACCTCATAAATATTTATAATAGAGGAGCTCATGGGTTTAGGTCACCTGTCGCACAGGTGATGTTGAGAATAATGCAATGAACATTTAATAGTAAAAGATGTGGTCTGCGGAAAGCGTGTCACACATAAGGGAATACATTTTTTTATAATTTTGTCGCGAAAAGCGACCATCTATGCATATTAGCGGGAACAACCCAACTTCGGCTAAGTTCTCCGCAGGAGCAAAAATACGGTAAGTAGAAAATATTGCTCTAAATTCCGCATTCCGGTGTTGGCAATCATCCAAACACAGGCGGGGTGTCCTATATTTGCCATTATTTACGTAATATACAGCTCTGATGAAAAGTTATTTCTCATATACTATAGATTCACGGGGTATGGAAAGATGATATGATAAATAATTATTCACAGTATAATGTTTATGTACCCGTTATATGTAATTGTAAAACCAGTGTAAGGATATATCTGTAGGTATTTGTCAAATTCATTCTAATAGGTTACAGGAGTACAAGTCAACTACCAAAAGTATACCATGATTTTTGTCGGGATTGTTGATCTAAAAAAACAACGAGAAAGTATTGGCAGCCACAACAGATACATCCCACATCTTTTGCTATTTAGCGCTCTTTATTCATGGGTAATAGTTTTCACTCTCATAATCATATGGAAATCCCCCTCCCCCCGGGATATCCCTTCCAACCCACACATACACACACATTCAAACATTGGATGGTAAACTAATGTATGCCTGGTTTGAATGTTGAAACTCTATCATGCTATTATATAGTATTATATCATCGCATATACATGTAGAATATTCAAACACAAGCACTTTTTGAATTTGAAATTTGGAAATTTAGAATCTCATCGGCGTTCATGGAACAATTAAATTCAGACAGGAAACCAATGCATCCCAGAAATGAATGTTGTAATCCGAATAACCTATAGCCAACATGTTGGTTTCTCATATACATATATTGGAACACAAACCTTTCTAATTTCACTTATTTTCGACCAATCAGTCTGAAATTCAAAATACTATCCAGAATCTTATACAAGTGTATGACAAAAATCGGCTTGGATCGTATAACAAGTGTTGAAATTATATCCACTATAGCAAACATCGTAAATTAGAAGAAAAACAGTTCCAAAATCTCTATATTTTTCTATCAATCAACTTGAATAATGAATACAGATATTGCGCATAACACTCCGTTTTATCGGCCCGTTTAGGCAGTAATCGTTATGCAGAAATAGAGAGATGTAAAATGACAGGTTAATTCGGACTCCACTTAATTTTCCAATGGATAATCAGATTTAGAAAGCAAAACTGCAAACGTTGTCATGTCAACATAATCTTACCAGAAGAAATATACAAGTGCAAGATTCGAGATTTCATAGCCATTACGTACGTACTACAGATATACAACACATTCAGGGCCAAAATTCAAGCAGGAAAACAACTAAAATATGTAGACGCAAGCTATTTTCTTTAGAACAATGGTTTCAATAATGCCAGCAAGACTTTCTACCGATTTCAGAGCAGTATTCTTTTAAAACGCAGTACATCGTGCAGACCTCCACATCTGTCGCCATATACCTTCATATAACTTTCGCGGGTCTGTCTAACTGACTGTTTTTCCTAATTAATATAGAATATCCCAATGTTCTCGGCTGTTAGAATTCCGATGAATGTGTGTTTTGAATTTTAGTCATAGTCCAGTTATCGATGTACGCGTGCCGCTTAACAACTAGGACAATATCACTTATCATCTTCAATAGGTTTCTGGTCTTTCGCCAGGTACCTGTGTGGTGTATATGCTAGGATTCTTTATGAGATGTTGTGAGAAGAGTAGGTTAAGGTCACTCATTTATGATACGTTTCTGGTTCATGACCTGTAGTATATGCAATGTAAATTTGGAAAGCTATCAGAAGTCCTTCAAGAGATATTATATCAATATCTTATAATTTGATCTTGAAATATATGTCAAGGTCACTTATGTTCAATATAATCTTAAGCTACTTGTTCGACAAATATTGTGATAACGTCAGTGGTGGACAGACACTGGCAAACTCTAGAAATGGTAGAGCAAAAGCTTCAAAAGATATTGCGCTAACAGTATAATCTTATAATTTGACCTTGAAAAATAAGTCAAGGTCACTTATGTTCAATACAATTTTGGTGTCTCAGCATATGTACATGGTTATTTTACTTTGAGAAAATAAGTCACGATCGATCATCTTGACAGGCCTCTGATCAACAGCTAGTTGCATATGTGGTATATATGAATATATATATAGAAAGCTAGGGGATAATCGTTCAAGAGATATTGTGCTGACAGCATTGAATCTTCTCTTACCATGTAAGTCATTTTTAATAAAGCTCTGGTCAATACGCAGATGCATACCTGGTATAAATTTAGAAAAGCTACCGTTTTTCCTTTAAGAGATATCAGGTTAAAAGCATTGATGACGTGTAATTTGATCTCACGAAATATTTCAAATTTGATCATTTTCGTTAGACTTCGGTTCCAGCCCCAGCTGCTAATTTTGTATGAATTTGGACTGCCTGACGACCGACTGACAAAGCTGACGACGACAGCACCCTTTCAGCCAAAACTGATCAAGAGATGAAAACCACCGCTGACATCGGTTCGACAGCTCTCACCATACAGTGTTCCTTCTTCGGTGCTCTTCGGGACACATTATGACAGTTTTCGGAGTTACGAGACATGAAACTTTCATGAAACTGTGAATAGCATGGCTCCATTAGTTGCAGCAATTCTCTAATAAAACTATGGAAAATGCTCAAGTGATAGATGAATAAATTTCGGAAACAGATTTTGCGGCGATTCTGAAAAATTCAAATGACATATTGTCCATACTGAAGAACAGCACTATAGTATTATTCATCTTGATAGGTATAGTACGTATAGCTGAAGGTGGCGTGAGATATTTCCAAAACCCCTTCAACTATTCATACTCAAATAACGGCTGCTGCAAGTTATGATTCCAGAATGGGGACATTTTAACCTTGATATTTTGTAAAAAGGTTAGTGTTTATGTTATTGGTGTTTCCCCTTCAAACTTGGCCTAATAACATCACGTGATTATTGTATACTGGAGAAGCCGCGCGGTATGTGCACTCTTAAAACGCAAATGTTATATTTAACATCTAGAGGGTTGGAGGAGGGAAAACATTTAGAAAGCGTTGTTTCACCACTTTTAAGTGTTGGATGCAACAACTTAAAATGTTGCATTTAACGCTTAAAAGTGGTGAATACAACACTTTCTAAATGTTTTCCCTCCTCCAACCCTCTAGATGTTAACTCTAACATTTGCGTTTTATATAACCTACATTCATGTATCTGAGAATTTAGGTCTATAAATGAAAGACCGTATATCTATATGGGCATACCTGGTCAATATTTATGCTTGAATTTCCAGGTTGTCAACTTAAATGGTGGGAAATTAAATGTATTGCAAAACTACCCTCATCTGTTACTGAGACGGCTCATCTTCTTTAGCTTTCTAGCTTTCAGTTTGTTTAGTGCATTTTTTTGTGGTAGTGAACCCTTCTCCAGGTAAAATGTGTTTCCATTAATTCAATATTTGTAATACTTACCAATTTCGGTGCAGATAGGATCAGATCGATACGGCCACTCGATATCACAACTGCATAGCACTCAATATGCCTACCACACACAGCTACCCATGTTTGTATGATCTACATTATCTATGTGAACTATACGTGCGTGAGGACGATGCAAGGCGAGGTTTCTGCATATATCGCTTGATAAACACGGTGGTATAGCCTGACACACTTTGTTGTTGCTCAAATACAACACAGTCTGCCTGCGAAGATACCGAAGTAGGATAACACGTATAATTATAGTGTTCACAGAAGGTATATGTGCCTTCTGAATGTGGACAATTTACCTTGATTCTTAATGTTTTTCACGCAATATTTGTAGGTCACCTTGCTAGAAATTTAAATCTTCGAGCAAACATATCCATGACCCGAGATTTCAAACCGCGAGGCTCCAGAGGAGTGAGTGAGTGAGTGAGTAGGATTTAACGTCGTTTTCAACATTGTTTCAGTCATATCACGACGGAGCCTACATGTGCCAGAACACGAGAGTGTCCACAGTTCCTATTATTCTGGACACTGATCAGCCCAGCCAGTACAGCACCCGGTCACCCATCCAAGTATTGACCGAGCTCAAAGCTGCTTAACTTCGGTGATCCGACGAGAACCGGTGGCTCCAGAGGAGCGAAGAAAGTATACCAGCATGTGATTTCAATGAGAAAATGGGAGTCACCATACTCGTTAAAAAAACATGACAGATAAATGTATGTGTATCGCTAAAAAGACATAACACTGAATACATAGGGGATTAGACTTTATAGGACTTTTTTTAGACAATATTATTATTGGAGGTTCATTTGTTATCCATTTACAAGTTTTCTTTTTGTTGAAAGTGAATAAGAGTGACAGTCAATTCGGTCACACTACTGAAACGCCAGTAATACGCAAATGGTTCTGTTGTGTCAGTTGTCAACCATTTGTTGATTTGTATCATATTTGGTGGAGTCTGGGTACTTTTGTTGGGAAATTCAACCTGTTGTGTAAAACCACACAACTGGATACATGCTTAATCGCCATGAAGTTAGATAAAAATATGCTACCAAGCGTACATTTATGGATAGAGTATAGATGAAAGTACTCGATTCGTTGGCATATAGTCACAATATAAGGCTTATTCATCATTTCGTCGTTCTCCTTGTAAATCTGAGGAGCTACTTTTCCCCTTCAATATGCATACAAACTCGAATGTTTTAAAAACACATTAAGCGATATCTCTAAGGTCATTCAATAGGTCGGAGGGGGAATGGGTGGCGGGGGGTGGGAGTGGGAGATGTGAAGCTATTATATTTCCATGAGGTCTGGACTGGGCAGCTGGGACATTATTATTTTTCTATATTCCGCTGTTCCTCGGGCATATTGGTTTCTGTGTTAAACGTTAACTTCAACATAGTTGATAGAAAATGTTAATCCCAGAATTTTATAGATTTTGTACTACATTTATCTTGATTATTTTCCATAACAGTGCCGGCATTTCGTTATTGAAAAGCTTGTATTTGAATACCCAAATACACCAACATTGAGTTGCCGACAATGAAGGCATAATTATAACCGAAGTTAATACCTTTAATACCAGATGCGTTGAATCAAACATCAGGGACGTTTGTTTGTGGGATAAATATCTGATATTACAGTATATTTAGATAACTGTCCACAGGGATAAGGGTGTAGAGTGAGGGGTTTCACAAGTCAATCGCCTCAGGCCAGGTTATAGGCATAACACAAGTCAATTCCCGAAAATTATCTACATATACAGCTGTAATTGGCCGCAAATGCATTATTAAGTTAGTCGATGAGATTTTATCAAAATAAACGTGTCACTGGATTTTTAAAATATATTAGAGTTTTAAGCAGGTACGAAATGAATGAATTATCAGAATCACTCCTGTTTTGCACTTTTAATAGCAAATTTATATAGCAATTACCGTCTGTCAAGTGTACAAGCTGCTGTCATCTTGTAGTTTCTTGGCCTAGTAGGACGTTTTTTCATACGCATATGTTTTTTTGAATAATGAACATTAATCTGATGAAATGCATTTTTTTATATTTTTGCATCAAATACATATTTTGTTCGCAATGGTTTATCTGATATATATAATTAATATTTGATAAAAATGCAGTATAAGTCACACGTGATACTAACAGCAGAATAGAGTTCGTACAGGTTGTTGGAGTGTACATTAAAGGTAAACCCAAATGGAATTTGTTTTCGTCCAAATGTGCTTGAAAATCATAGTTCAGATTTCACTTTGCCTGAATTTCTTCTAAAGTCTTAATCTGGTCAGAACTACGTGTAAAAGTATTGCACTGGAAATTGGAATGTATTGAGCGTGGGCTGCGCTACAGACGGCGATTCAAGCAATGTTAGGACATCTGATGGCAATAACTTTGGTCACAACGATGATGTAGATAATTACGAGCTCAATGACAGTTTTTATCATCATACAACTCACTTCTGAAGTATCAAGTTGAACAATACGAGTCAACTAGCATACAGACGGAAACTCAACAGCTCAACCTGGACGGAAGAAGCGGGTATCATTTTATTTCATTTTATATATAGATTGTACGCAGCTCATGGCAACTTAAATAGTATTATACATGGGAGGGAATGCCCCACCTAGTTTAAAAGTATTATACGGCGAGTGATTATTTTGATTTTTCCTGGTACAGGCTTGCCACTGAAGCGAGTGCGGGCAGGGTGTGTCGGCAGTTTTCTGCCTGGCTCGATCCCAGACTGCGAGTGGCGGTGCCTTTAATAGGCCGCTATCCGCAATCCGTTCTGTTCGAGGGCCAAGCAGTCCGTTGCCGTCCGCCCCAGTTCTTATCGGATTTATCACATTTGTATGATGGCCGAGCATCGCCCTTGAAACATTTTGGGCGATATTGCGATATTGCGATATTGCGATGCGATAACGCGATATTGCGATATCGCGATAACGCGGTATTGCGATGCGATAACGCGAAAACGCGATATTGCGATATCGCGATGCGATAACGCGATATTGCGATGCGATAACGTGATATTGCGATATCGCGATACTGCGGTGCGATAACGCGGTATTGCGATGCGATAACGTGATATTGCGATGCGATAACGCGATAATCGCGTTATTTTTGCGCGCTAATCGCGCGATAATGAGCGATATTGTGAAATATCGCGTTAAAATTGCGCGATAATCGCATTACTTTTGCGCGATAATGAGCGATATTGTGAAATATCGCGTTATAATTGCGCGATAATAGCGCTATATTTGCGCAATAATCGCGTTATTTTTGCGCGATAATCGCGTTATTTTTGTGCGATAATCGCGTTATTTTTGCGCGATAATCGCGCGATAATGAGCAATATTGTGAGATATCGCGTTAAAATTGCACGATAATCGCGTTAAAATTGCGCGATAATCGCGTTAAAATTACGCGATAATCGCGTTATACTTGCGCGATAATCGCGTTATAATTGCGCGATAATCGCGCAATAATTTGAAATATCGCGTTATTTTGAAAAGTAATATGAGTAGTATAGAAAAAAATGATTCATTATCATTTTTGAGGCTGAGGCGCGGGGCTGTGGCGTGACGTGGCGATGATGTCACGGATGACGTCACATCCTGTTACATAACTTCCGGTGACACCCGGGTCACTTCCTATGACATCATTTCGGGTCACGTGACGGTTCAGCAAGAGTTATTTGCCCCTACATAAGACCCCTGTGACTTCCAATGTTAATCTTCGGGGAGTGCATGTATGCACGGTGGCCCATTAGGGCCATTGTCGTTTTGTTTCGATTTCCTATGTTTTTCTTGTATTTCCGAAGAAACCAACTTAATTTTCTAGGTTTTCTTTGTATTTTCCAAGAAATCAACAGAATTTTCAGAGAATTCGTAGCAATATTCTTCAAATTTTCCGTGTTCAAGGAAGTAAAAACAGAGAGAAAGTCGAAGAAAAACCTATGAAATTCATGAAAAACACCAAATATAATTTCCTCCGCGGATATAATATTCGTCCGCGGATATGATTAATTTCCTCCGCGGAGGAAATCGACGTTACCTGAGTAGTAGGAAGACGGCAAATTCATTAGTATTTTTTAGGCTGAGGAGTAAGGCTGATTCGGAGGTAACGTCACGATGACGTCACCACAACGTCACATCCGCTGAAATACGGATCAAAGATCGCACCCGGTAACGCGACATCCGGGTCACTTCTTGCGACGTCACTTTCGGTCAAGTGATGGCCCAGCAAGAGCTTTCTGCCCTTACATAAAACCCCAGTAACTTCCAATGTTAATCTCATACATGCATGGGATAGGAGTGGTCATTTGTTTTTTGTATATTCTCACTATGGGTTGTGACACCTTGTTGTTTTTGTCTCGCGATGTAGAACACTATGAGTGGGTCTCGAGGCCAAGGGTTGACTTTCGATGAAAAGTTCAGGCCCGTCTAGGGTGGACATGTTATGTCCATTCTGGCGTATTGGACAATGTTAGTCCCAATGAGAACCCACTCATGGACATTTGTGGTATGGGGTGTGGCGCTTGTTTTCTTCATCTCGAGCTGTTTAACACGATGGGAGGGGTCTCGATGCGTTGATTTTGTTGAAAAGTGCAGATCGAGGTGGACGTTTTGGGGTCTAGGTGGACCCATGGTGGTCCGATTTTGTTGTGTGAGGTATCCGTTTGAAGCAGCGTCCAACTGAATGGGTGTAGGGAGGAGATATTGTCTATCTGCGCATACGCAGTAGAAAAGGTGTATTTGGATGGACGGCGGTCGAGGTGTACCAATAGTGATCCAATTGGGCTATGGGCGGTGTCATCGTGAAGCTCTTGTAGGGAGCGTCCAACTGGACTAGTGTGTCGTCAGTTTTCAACATTCTGCGCATGCGCAGATAGAGAATTGTGGAGAAAAGGTCACTGGAAGGGACGTTTTGGGATCGAAATGAACCCATAATGCTGCGAATGGGTCGGGGAGCGTATCAGTTTGAAGCACTCACGAGGTAGCGTCCAACTAGACTGGCTTGGAGTAAAAGCAGCGCAGAGTATGGAAATAGACGTTTTGGGGTCGAGGTTGGCCCATAGTGGGCGTACAGTTTCGGGGATGGTATCCATGTGAAGCGCACCTCGAGGCCGATCAAGTCGTGGGTGGGTGCATGTTGTCTCCGAAATGAAACACGGACTTTACCTCTAAAATAATCAATCAGGCTTAGAGGGGTTAATATGGTTTCCAGCGGCCTGCCGAGATATGCAAATTGGGTTAGCGGGTGTATGCTTTTCCCGGTAGTAAAAAGCGGAATACATAAACCCCCTGGCTAAAAAAGAGTTAGGGTTAGGGTTAGGGCACTTTGCCAGGCAATTGTAAACTTTACGTTACATTTTGCCAGGTTTACAAGGTTTGTAACGTACGGCTATATACGGCTTTAAACGACTTATAGCTATAACCACACCCTGGATACCAAACGGCTGCTCCAACTTCCGCCGGAGGGTGAACTTCCGCCGGAGGGAATAGCGTGAAAAATGGTAGGATAACTTGTTGTTTTTTACGTTGATATGTCAAACCATACCCTTTCAACAATATCACATTGTCTCAGTCGTTAGACGGTACGTTTATTTAACTAGCTGACGTGTTTTTGAGAACGGGATAATGCTAAATTTTTTACGCATCTAATTACTGTTATGTTGCAATATAGCTCTTAGTGTCAGATAAAATGAATTGTAATTAAAAAATAATACAATGACGAGTTGAAAATTTCACACGAATTGCTAACACGTCCCCTTGAGAACATTTTCTCATTAAATTTTCGAGTAGTAAATACGTGAAAACTACCAAAAAATGTCAAATCTGAACTTACTAAGCTTCTCAAATTTGTAATTTCCCTCCCGCGGAAGTTGGAACAGCCGTTTGGTATGCAGGGTGTGATAACTGACACAGCTATAACTGATATGCACTCCCCGAAGATTAACATTGGAAGTCACTGGGTTCTTATGTAGGGGCAAATAACTCTTGCTGGACCGTCACGTGACTCGAAATGATGTCATAGGAAGTAACCCGGGTGTCCCCGGAAGTCATGTGACAGGTTGTGACGTCATCCGAGACGTCATCGCCACTTCACGCCACAGCCCCACGCTTCAGCCTCAAAAATAATAATGAATCGGTCTTTTCTATAGTACTCCTATAACTTCTCAAAATAACGCGATATTTCACATTATCGCGCGACTATCGCGCAATTATAACGCGATTATGTCGTAATTTTAACGCGATTATCGCGCAATTATAACGCGATATTTCACAATAACGCTCATTATCGCGCCATTATCGCGATTATCGCGCAAAAATAACGCAATTATCGCGTTATCTCAATATCGAGCACTTCGTGCGGGCGGTTTTACTCAACGGAATCAACCTGCGGAGCGCGCGGTCGGAACGACCCGAAAAAGGCTCTCAGCCAGGACTTCGTGCGGCTTCTTCAATATATCCGCAGGGATGATTCCTTGCTTAATCAACATGTCTTTCGTGGCTATGGCCAGGCCGATATCAGCATCAACCATTCCTACGTCATATCCGGTGATGTCTAACTTGGGGGCAGGGCCTTTCCAAACTATTTTGCCTAGACGGGCATAACCCATCGCTAAGCCGCTAACTACAGCGGCATGGTAAACCATGTTGGCCAGCATTTTACCATCGATTGACCACATGCTTCTTACTGCATATGTTGTTGGTCAGCCTCGGATTTAACTTGATCGTCGTTGACTCGAAGAGCTCCAGGCTAAGCCGCGTTCTCGCCGATATTTTCCAGAAGCTTGAAAACCTCCTGGAGAGCAGCATCTGTTAACGGGAATTGCTCGTTAAATGGCGGGCTCCCAAATCCTCGTGCCCATGCAGATATTTCGATTATGTTATCGATTAACGGCCCTGCACTAGCTGAGAGTGTTGCTGGTCTGCGCTAGCTCTCCAAAGACCAGTTGGCTAATTTGCCTAACTCTCGCAGCCCAGGGACTGGATGTTTTCACCTTTCGCCATTGTGGCAGCACCATGCATTGCTGATCAAAGTTCTTCAGATCCATAGTCGCGCGGTAGCACTTCTTGCGGCTGACTGCTTGCAATTCCAGCAAACCGATGAGCCTTCAACATGCCCGTGCAGTCACTACGTCTAATTCGATGAGTCGTGGCAATTCCGATTTCTAATAGTAAATATACTAATGCGCCGAAAAAGGCCTAACCACTAGTAAGGGTGTGCCTGCGACGTTGTAGTAGTTCCCACGGCGCATAGCTTACAGCAGGGCCTGCGCATGGCGTCTTTAATGATCCGCCTTTAGAAAGCAGTTTATCGTGATTCTATTTCGAATGCCCCGACAAACTGCTTCAGAAGTTCGTTTTTTTCTTCCTGGCTAATATTGGAAGCGTTCAACAATTTAGACCTGATGTCGTTTTTCATCACATCATATTTAGATTTCTCCTCTAGGATGTGACGTAACTCGCTCTCAGAAATCTTAATATCCACAAGTGCTTGCGACAAAACATCTGCGATGGAGTTCAATTTTGAAGACGCTAGGACGCGAATTTCATCGTGTTTTTTTATAGATTTATGACCGGGCGTCGAGATATAATCGTGCAAGCTACTCCAGCCAAACCACTTGAAAGAGCCGAGACTTCAAGTGCCACAACAACGGGTGTGACAATTATATTATTGCGGTATTTTTGGTACAAGGCCGACCGTGAATCACGATCTTGAGCGAGTTCATGATGTATATCAAAGATGTGCTTTAGCCGGTAATCATGCGCGGATTCAGCCTCGTCCAATGTTGGATATAGTCCCATTATACACTGACTTCAAGTAAATTTATATACTGAAGTCAATAATCTCTAACTCAAGGTTATCCAAGGGTCGGTTAATCACCTTGAGACTTTTTAAGCTGACGCTTTCAGCTAGAAATATTTTGTCCACGGTCACAATGTTCCCTACTCGTGTATTTACGCCCTCAAACGACACACGTACGACAGGCTTTTTATTTGAGCTAAGAGCAATGTAAATCCGCAACAGCTGATCAGCGTGCTTATCCTGCCATTTTATCTGAAGATCTGGTAATATGCCCACGAAACTGTCGTGGGCGTGAGCAGGCGGTAACATTATTGCAGCAAAGATGGTTTAGTCTGAAGGAAGAGTGGTCAGGACGGGGAACGTCGTATTCAATACCAGAGCCCATCGAGGATCAGTGCTTCTTATATAGAACTTACCGTCCTGGAGGTGTATTCTGACGTTGTTTTCAAACGGACCGTAGGACAGGAATGCCGTACCTCGATTTAAAACTTGTCTTACCCTCCCGAATTTATCGATCTGAACTCCCGATTCGACCACAGCAAGATCAATGAGCCAGCACATATTGTTACTTTTGGCGAAAGTCCATTGTCCGTTTTCTTTTTTCACGAGACTGTATTTCACGTGCGTCCGTGTATTTACTGTGCTAATATCTTCAAGGTCTTTGAAACTTGGTTCTTCCTGGCGTAAGATTCTTTCGATGGTATAAACCGTTTTTGAACTGAAAGCCGTAGAGGCGGTCATTGTATCCTGCCTCGCCAAACCCCACGGCATCCGCGAGATCGCTTAAGGCCAAATCACTGCATCTGGGTCCTGCGGAGTTAACCATCGTTGTCATGAATGAACATCAAGAGTTACACTCATATAAGCGGTCTTTACTAGTGTATCTGATTTATCTAACAGGGAGAACGTTATCTGCGGGATAGGGCCAGATATTAGTGGCTTATACTGTGAATTAGGGAAAGAAATGGTTTTTCTACAGTTTATTCCCTCACCGGTCACAGATATAGCTCTGGGAAGAGTGGAAGGGTAGGCCACGCAAGGGCACGCAGTGCTGGTGCCAACACTTCTTGCGGTTCCAGACGTCTCGACTGCCTTCCCAACTAGATTGCGTGATGTGCTCACCTCACCCAGGTGTGCGAACACTTCTTTATGAGGGGCTAGTGTGGGGAAGGTGTCGCCCTGCTTTGTCCCAGTCAGGGTAATGTCAGGATTTGAGAACCCCGTGACCTGCGCAAGGCCAAGCAGTTGTATGTTATTGGCGGTCATCAAACTCAGTCGACCACTGGCATGGTTGATCTCCAGGCCCGTCCCGTATGGCTTAAAGACCTCTTTATTAAGGGAATAGACATTGTAATAACCGCTAGAGACAACCACAAGCTTTCCGTTGACAGAGAAGCTAGTTTCGGCTGGGACGTTCTCCCATACTGGGTAGAAAGTGAGCTCGAGCAGTGCTACTTTGTATTGTCTGTTTTGTTTCTTGAGCGCATGCGTGAGGTCAATTGCCGCGTCATTTTGAAAGTTGCTGAGCGTTACATACATAGCCAGCTTCATAGAGGTACCATGGATAGACACGCCTTTCGCTTCAATATAAACGCCACCTACGAGGCGGGCGGGGTGTACACGGCGACAGTCATGTCATGGTGGTGACTTTGCGGCCCAGTTTTCTGATGTTGTTGTGTAATACCGTCTGCCTAAAGTGAATAGCGACGAGCTTGTTCAGGCGTGGCGCTCTAGTCCCTTGCAGTTTTGGCAGAATCAGCTGAATTTCGCCGTGTGGTGCGCCACGACCGGCTGTGGCGTGTCTGTGAGCAATCACCTAGCGGCACCCGGGCCCTCTACACCTTCCATGTCTACTTTCAGATCAGGCGTATCCTAAAAGAGATTCAGGCACCGCTCCCTCAAGACGACGCATGGGCGGCATTTAACAATCCATCTGACCGTAGAGCATATGAGCGCATCTGTGCAGAGTTTGGGGGTGTCGCCGCACACCGACTGGAGACAGAATCAGAGCGAAAACAACGACATAGGAACGATTTACTTCTATGCCACGCACGCAGGCTACATGCGACTTCCAAAACCGTACGACCCAACCTGACATTCGTTTGCTTACCGAAAAACCGCTTTCACATTGACTACATTGCACAGGGATCTGAGGCTGACAAAGCGTGGACAACTTTCATGCTGGACAGATCGCAGGGCTTCACACATGCAGGCGTCTAGCGTGTTAGTGATTCCATTCGAACGTATGTATGGGTCATTCTCGGCGCCCAGGCTCAGACGCGCACACGAATCTTAGGAGGGGGCACAGCATTTGACGCACAGAAGCAGTTTCTCGCCAACGTAGAGGAAGCAGTCTCCTCTCCAGTTGACCTCTCATCAGCGACCAAACGCTACCAAGAAGTTTTGCAGTGTGCAGGCTCCAAAGTTAACTATGTGTTCGGAATCGGTCTGTACATGGCCCCCAGTGACATGTTGCTCCGCATAGATCATATCGCCGGTTACAACAATGAAATGGTAGTTACAACAGAAAATCAAAAACTCGGCGAGAATGCGGACGTTAACATAACAGTCACTTCCCCAAACACAGAAGAAGATACGAGAGAAAAAGGAGTGGTTCCCACGGCGAGTGGCAAGACCACGACGCTGGTTCATGCCGTTCCCACCCAGCGCCCCGCGCCGGCTCACTCCTCGCGAGATCTTAGATCTGTAGCTGCCGCCGTGGTCCCAGCAATCGCTGACAAGCAGCGTGCGGAACAGGGCCTGCGAACGATCGCAATCCCCAGTCAGCACGACGAAGAAAAGACCGCGATCATCGTAGGTGTAATTGTAGCTGCGCTGGTGACCATTTGACTATTTCGTTAGCCAGTCGCGAGTCACCACATAAAGCACCGCCACAGCCGTAACAACCAAGGACCACATATTCTCTGCAAGCCATCTAGCAGTTTTCGACATAAGGTTAAGAAGCCAGGAAAAAATGCTCCCAATTATGCCGGGCAGCGCCGACGCGGCTGTTCCAGCAAGCTTTACGAGGATTCGGCCGAGGGCCTGTAGGTGTTTCTTGACCCACTCTTTTATAGTCGCGCGGTTCCTGCTGGCAGGCTTGGAAGGATTCGGCGTTGGGCCTGGGGTACCCCCGCCCGTCAAAGCAAGCACTAGGTTGGACACGATGAAGCCCAGCGCAGTGAGAATGCTAACAATGGTTATCCCCTGCGCTCTGAACAATGTGCGAAGTCGCTCAGCCAGGGTAATGTCTTCGTTGTGGATGCGGTTTATCGTCTTACGGATTCGGTTAGTCTTTGAGCGAAGAGCCTCCGGACTGGCAGTAGCAGCCTCAAGGCGGGCGGCCCGTTCATCCTTAAGTTCTCGAACACGCTCCGACACGCCTTCGAGAGAACTCAACTACGTCCTTCTCATTCAGTTTTCTTTCCTTGGGAGCAATGCGGTCATCCAATGCTGGTAGCTTGACCAAGTTGTTGGTGAGCTCACCTCGGATGATTTGTAGGGCCTTCAAAGATTCAAAGTGGGGTCGTACATGGTGCCGAGGACTTCATCGATTTGCGCGTCCGTGAAGGCCGTTTCCATTTTCTGAACAGCATCTGAGGCTTCCTTGGCTCTTCCGCCGAGGTCCTGCAGCTCAACGCTTCCGACAGCCGCTGCAGCCCCACGAAGCTCTTCCCTTGCTGTCTGTAGAGCTACCACAGCCTGAGGGAGCAGCTTTGCCGATGACTGACGGCGCCAGTCCACAAACCCTAGTTCATCCCGAATTGCGACCGCCACGCTCCCCGCCTACCGTGGACAGGGTGAGAGGTTGGCCTGTACGAATGTTAATCAAGTCCAAGTTAGGGTAAGCCACAAGGCGCAGCTTCCTGTCAGTCGTGAGTTCAAACTTCGAGTAATCCCTACCTAGGTTAGGAGAAAACCCCTTCTCTGCCTTTGTAGTTGTAGCAGTCATCGACAGTTGTCTGGACTAACTCTTCTTAAAGAGAGAGTGTGGCAGGAGAGCCGTCGCCTTCCTGCGCTTGCGCGTCCGAAGGACCCCCGCTGCCGGTTGACAAATCGACATCGTCCGTTTCCTCGTCTCTCCTCGTTTCTGTCTCTCCGGTATCAACATCATAGCCTGCCATTTGAACTATCACAGTTTATCACTTCAATATTGCGTTGACGAGATGGCTTCTTCACAATACGGTCGCAAGCTTAATCCCTACCGCAGACTTCGCGAACCACTTGGGATCACGGGAGTTCGCCAGGCAGTTGTGATCACGAACAACACCAACACTATCGACCAGATCCAACAGCTACAGGTGCGCTTTCCCAATCTCGGAGCGCACCGTGTTATTGTTCCGGGGACCGCTCGCCTCGCCTTCAACATTGAAATGAACTCATCCGACGCGAATCGAACCGTGGTTCAGAATCTGGGCCGCGCAATCATAAAGAAGACAACAATCAAAATGAGCGGCAATGAGGTTATGAGCATTGACCACTCCGACGTATACCACTGCTATCGCGACCTGTGGAAACCAGCCAAGGAGCGCAATAATGCAGCCTAACAGGGTATAGATACCAACAGAAACCAGAACACGACAAATCTTCGGGTTGGTGCCGCGGATGCTGAAAACAGGAAAACAGATAAAGCCATAGCACGGGCATACGGCAACCACTTCTTTGTCCCGCTGGACAGTCACATGCCTTTCTACCAAGGTGCGCTTGGTGATCGTCTGGAGTACGAACTGACATTTAACGATTACAGTCGCGTGATCGTCGCAGTGGGTGATGCAGCTACCAGTTACAATATTGAGAACATCTGCCTAGAGTTCGAGATGGTCACGCAGAATGATCTCGCTAGATTGATCCGAATCCAATATGCAGGACGCCTAGCCATCCTCTACGACAGGGTGCTCCACCACCGCAAACTGACACGTAACAAGTCTGACACTCTCTAGAACATCAACCTGAACGTGCCCGCTCGCAGCATGAAGGGCATTCTCATGCTGTTCGAAGACCCTGCCCCCTGGAAACGCGACACTGAGAACTTCTATAATCCACACATCACGAAGGTGGAGGTGTGCATCGAGGTCGTGCCGAATCAGCTGTACAGGCAAGGACTGAGAGCGCATCAGCTGTGGAATGAGACCAAGAAAGAGTTCGCAGCCGGTAGCAAACGTCAATTCGAGGTTGCAATGACCGCAAAAGACCTGAATCTGGCTGACGTCTCCCTGGGGGAGTTCCTGACCGCAAAATATTTACTGTGGCTGGATCTGCGAGCCACGGACGATGACGGACTACATGGGAGTGGCCGAAGAGTGGTGAGTGCCAGCGAGGGCATGCCCATCCAGATCACAAAGAAAGCATAGCCGTCTGGCGCATTGAACTTTTATCTATATATCATCATGGATGCACAAATACACATCGAGGATGGCCGACTCAAAGAAGTGCTCAATTAATGGCGCAACCCCGCTGCTTTCCAAAGACCCCCACTCCACCATTATATGTGACCAGACAGGTTGTGGCAAGACAGTTTTCGCTCGTGACCTAGTTGAACGCCACTACTGTGGTGTCTTTGAGCACATCGTTATCCTCTGCCCCACGATTCGCTACAACAGGAGCTATCTAATTCGACATTGGGTCTGGACTGACCCAAAGATTTACATAGTCGACCCCGGCGAGCGCCTCCACGACTATCTGCGAGCATTCTATGGTCTGTTTGCCGGAGAACACACTTTGTACCCCATTGACGACTGTGCCGCAAACAAGGCGCTAACCAAAAGGAAAGACAGGCTGTCTGAGCTAGCCTTCAGTGGCCGCCACACAGAGCAGAGTATTTGGGTGCTGACCCAGAAGTACAACTCGATCTTGAAGGATCTACGAGAGCAGACGCGTTGGTGCGCTCTGTTTCACTGTAAGGACCGCTATTATTTTGAAGAGTGCCTCCACGAGAACGATGTCATTCCAACAAGAGATGAGCGACTCAAAGCTAGGTCGCTGCTGGCAGAGACAAAACATGCAAAACTTCTGTTAAAAACTGACCAGCCGGCTATGTATATGGTTGTTAGCTAACCATTGTTATCGTCGTTCCGACCGCGCGCGTGCTGATTATACTATCAGGTGGGAAGTGCTCACGCAAGTGCTACTGCTTGGCCAGATTCTTACCCTTGGGGCTTTGATGTATATCGTTTACGAATATATTAAACTAAGAAGGTACTTAAGGCATAGTGTCAACTTTTGCCAGCGGTACGCGCAAGTGATACGGGCTATGCACGTAGCAAACATGAACTGTGATGAGATTATTGACCAGCTGTTGGAAAAATAGGCCGACGGTCGTGCCGCCAAAATGGCTACATCTGGTTGCCATGACGGCGGCGCGGCAGCTGGAACCGCACGAAGTGCTGATGGGACAGACGCATGGTCTCGCTCTAGCTTCGTAGGAGCCGCCGGGATGGCTATTACAAGTCATCGCGAAAGACTAGCAGCATTGGCCGCCGGAGGACAGGCCAAGCAGTACATGGGGAGGGCCATTACACCGGACCAGGTCGAAAGCCTGGACGATATAGAAGTTGAGAAATTGTATGCTCGCTATGAAGCGCGCTTGGGAGCTAAGATGACTAAGACCTTGGGCACAGCTGCGCTTCAGCTCTATGCCATGGCAGCCAGCACTTTGCTCCCCATTCCATCTGAAAATCAGTCAAAGCTCGTTGCTGACCTAGAGGATGATCCTTTTGTTGAGCATTTGCTAAGCAATGCTACTTGTCAGCTTTACCACCGCTTTGGAATGTTCTTAGCGCCCCTGACCACAGTGCTTACCACTGTTAAACACTGCCAATTTGGACACACATGCCCCCGGACATACGCGTCTACGTTCGATGATGACGGAGATACTGGAACCACAAGCGAATCAGCCACCGGCTAGAGTTGCCCGGCCCACCCTCAGTCAGGAAGAGACAGCGCCTGAGCCCGCCGGACAAACAAAGCACCCTAAAAAGTTGGAAGCGAGACGAAAGGGCGCTCCCACGCGGAAGGATAAACAAGAACGACTAAAGATGGAGCTCAAGGAGGTCAAACAAGAACGACTAAAGATGGAGCTCAATGTGGCCAAGGAACGTCTTGCACCCACAGGAGTGTCACATACTGCCGCGACGACCACCTCAAGCACCGAACCGACCGTCGGAACTGCGCGACCACAGTGGGTTCCTTATATACTATGCGGTTTAGGGATTGCAGGGGCTCTGCTCGTAGGATACATGTTGCATTCGCGTGCCCTTTCAGGACGGCCGGCTGTGAGAGAGCCAACTGATCTTCGAGCGGCAGCGCGACTGACGCCCGCTGTCGTTCCGACGGTCGAGACTACGGGGACCGAGCAATTAAAGGATCCTTTTCATATGCAATAATGTCTTCAAAGATGTCAACCTTAAGCAGAGAAGGTAAAATGCTACCTGGCAAATATGATCTTTATACCAATGTTAGGGATAGGATTAGGATAAAGTTAGGATACTTTATACCAATGTTAGCCTTGAACGGCATGATGCCGAATATACGACTGGCCGTGCCTACTAGAAAACATGGCCTCGATTGCCTTGCTAGCGGGTGGAGCTCTGGTCAACGCTCTTGCCTTCAGTGGGCCGAATTACCGCTTTTCCATGTTTCGAAGTTCGAGTGTTGATGAAGAGCGCAAACGTCAGGTTGAGACTATAAAACAGCTCCAGACTGCAAGGGATGCATGGACAGAAAAGCGAATCGAAACGTTTGTCTGAATAAATGAAGAGCTCCGACGACAGGGACACGCCGTGCGCACATTCCATGACGTCGATGACGCAATCCGCGAGTACTCCCAAGTCACCGGCAAAAATCTTGACCCTCTCGGCTCAGAGCCTCGACTTTCAGACATGTACGTACCTTCAGGTAACCAAAAAGACAGGGAGATCGTCTTTGTCATTCTAGAAATGGACGTGACGGGGTTCATTGCCTACAAAGTAGCCAAATTCACCAAATAGACGAAGAAACCGCTTGCGGCTTTGTATCGCCTCTTGCCCACCATACTTTTCTTCTATTTTTGCTCCCAATCTATTTACCCACCCTCTCTCTTTCAACATACCGCTCCTCCCGTCCCCTCCACATACCCCTCCCCCCTTCCTCCATCTACCCGCCCCCCCCCTTTCCTCCCCTCCTGTTTCATTTTAACAAATTCCACCACGTCACCAGAGTCCCTTAAGAATGACCGCGGGGATTACCCAGGCTGTTTTACTATATCTTATTTTCCCACACCGATCATTCCGTAGGACTCTGGCAGGTACCTTGTTCGTCTATGTCGCCATCTAACATCCCTTATTATTAGTCTAGTATTTTCGAAATTTATTTATACTAGGCAAATTACAGAACTGATCGAAATATTTGTTCATACGATGACAATTGACATATACACGCATAAAGACCCCAGGTAGGTCTTTAATGGGATATATACCGACAACAATAGTATATAGCAAGGGAACGCCTGTTCCTAGACAACTGACGTGGTGCGGCCAGGATCGATCTGAGGTAGATTACTCGTGCTTTCAGCGATCTACCTCTGAGCCCACCCGACCTTCCGAAATATTTAGGAAACAAAATAAACTATATACCTTCCACGCTGTTGTGCAATGCTTTATTTCCTGTTAGTTTATGCCGAGATGTTTTCTTTTTATGAATTCACGAAGTGCTGGCTCATTCACATATCGTCATTGATGTTTGTCCCAATTTCTGACTGTGTGTGAAATAACGGGGCTTTCCCGGTCCATGTGTATTAAGCCGAGAGAACAAATCAATAGTAACCTACATACGGTGTTTACTGTCCACACAGACAATGTCGCCTTGACATAGACACTCAGATAATTGTCAAAATACAGGACGAGGCAGCAGGATATCAAACATTCCTATAGACTCGTTTGACCCAGCTACCACATTTAGTCTATATATAAGTCCAGGTGTATGTCCCCTGTTACATACTGCATGTGTGTATGTATATATATCATGTGGACTGTGGCTGGGCTCTCCATAGTATGGAAAGTTGGCAAGTATGTGCTTGAGATTTGGTTGCGGCTGTACTGGGGGTGGAGGACGCACACAATTATTTATGTTCGTGAATCCCGCGCGACGTACACAATTATTTATGTATGTGAAGCCCGCACGGCGTACACAATCATTTATGTACGTGAAACCTTATGTGCTTGATATATTTAAGGCCCACAGGAGATGGTGGTGGGGACGGCAGAGTGGTCCAGTTACGGCTCAGATAATGAGTGCAATCATTTGATTGGATGTTCCTGAAACTATGCAGGCTTATTGAAAATGCTTGGAAGATGTGCACCCACTATTTCTAACATGAAATATATATCTTTTGTTAATTTTCTGACGTTTGGGATTTGCTCATTTTCACCAACAGTTACAGTATACCACTGACACAGTATAATCAACTAGTCCTAGAGCTCTGAGTGGCTATTCCTGAAACTATGCAGGGTAAAGATAGAATAAGATATGATACTTATTTAGCGTCGATTTAAAATACAAAGAACGATAGCCAGAGTCTAATACTACCGACGATTAAGACAGAAATAGAAGAAAACAAAATAACGGGATCGAAAATTGTAGTTATATAGAATCGCGACTAGTTATATAGTGACTGAGAGATATAAAGAAATAGTTTGCCGGTTTGAAATATTAAATAACCACCGACACGGTTTGCATTCGCGTTTTTACTCTGACCAGTCCAGTAATAGTCATTTGTGCCTCTTAAAATGCCCTTCATATTGTCAGGCAAAGAGTTCCACAGTCTGGCACCGTATTCTGACAGAGATTACTGTCCATATCTTTTGGTTCTGGAACGTGGCCTATTCAACTGATCATTGTTATTTCTAACATATACGACGTCTCACATCTGGACAAAACGTGTCTCCGGATATGGAAAGCTATGTGGTAGACAAGCCTTGCTCACATCGGGAAGAAAATTGCGTTGGATACTTCCAAAGTGAGTAGATTTGTCGTGGTTATATAGTATCAAAGTCTGACGTCAGGGTCTTAGTGAGAGGACAAACAAAAATATGTTCAGATGTATGAGCTGTTGGATTTACGAGTTATTGTTATTTTTCCATTTGCCATATTTTTTTATTCTGATAGAACAGATAACAGAAAAATGATCAAATATTCAATAAAATATAGGCTCCACGTGTGGAAATGCATTAGCAGCTCATCAATGGCGTTAGGCGACCTTGCCCAACACAAAAATAACGCGAGAGCGGTCCGCGTCTGTACATCCAGTGAGTACATCCAGCGAGTGAATAAAGAAGAGGAGCCAAAAGAGCATACGCCCACCGGGTGCTACCCACTATTTCCTGAGCATCGGAGAAGGAGCATTGCATATGCAAGCTTCCATTAAGCCATTCATGTGTGTCCATCCATAGTGTTTTTTAAACAAATGGACAAAATTAAAATGAATGTTTTATGGATTCTTTGTCTGATTTACAATAGGATTTGTATACTACAATCTGTTTTAGAGAGAGAGAGAGAGAGAGAGAGAGAGAGAGAGGGAGGTTATTTGATGGTTTATGAGACAATTCGCCGTCCTTTGACCGGGACTGTGGGCACCTATCCGTTTTTGGGGACCTCTCTTTTGGCCCATAAACGTTTTGATGCAAATTTTGACATTTTCGGCCAATAAAACACTGGTTTGAAGTCGCTTTTACAGGTGATAACATTTCAGCATAACCAGTTCTACATAATTCACGACATATTTCACGTTTAATGGCAAGAAACTTGCAAAGTTCTAGTTTATGTCAAAGTTACCTCCCTTTGGCCAGGATAGACGATTCACTGCCACAGGCTGGGAGAGGATGAAATGTCTTCATTTTCTCTCTTCTCTTCTTCTCTGTCCAGATATATTTTGAGGAGTTACCTCAGTTTATTTTAACCCTATCTGGCCTGGGCGATCTGGGGTGTGTCGCAGCCTGGCGGGGGGTGGGGGGGGGGAGGGGGGGGGGCGGAAAGTGCCCCCCTATATATTTTTTCTCTCTTCTCTTCTTCTCTGTCCAGATATATTTTGAGGAGTTACCTCAGTTTATTTTAACCCTATCTGGCCTTGGCGATTTGGGGTGTGTCGCAGCCTGGCGGGGGGGGGGGGGGCGGAAAGTGCCCCCCTATATATTTTCTCTACCACTAAGGCTAGAGCGCTGAAACTTACCACACAGTATCTTGGGTTCAAGCTCTACCGGAAAATGTAAAAAATCCAAGATGGCCGCCATGATGACGTCATCTTATCGGAAGCCATTTTTCGGCCTTTTTGGGGTCTATTTTTCGAAATTTTCATTTTTCAGATTTTTCTCTCGAAAAAAATCGTATAAAATAGAGAATAATTAGTTTTGCATAAATAATATACTTTCGATGCCTCTTAGGCAAGGAAAATGTGAAGAAATGGACCGAAAAGATGAAAAACACGACTTTCGCGGATACCACATGGCCGCCATTTTGAATTTACCCATGATCCTCTACCCGGGGGTATATGAAAATAGACTCAAATGACCCCAATAAGATAAGCTTAAAAGTCAACAAGTTTCAGCCTCCTCGGTTTTGTCGCTTCGGAGCATCAGAGAAAAGTTCACTAGGGGGGGGGGGGCACTTTCCGCCCTCCCCCTCCATTAGATCGAGTGTGAACTTGCATCGTTATGTGCCGTTGTTCAAACAATTGCAGAAAAGTTAAACTGTTGAAAGTCTATTGTATTCTATTTGCGTCCCGCTCTATCTGGGCACTGAATATATGTCGCTCAATACGTATTTCAAACAGCATGCTAATTGGGGGCGGAAATTGTATGCCTGCCTGCAACAATGCGAATGCATTCTTACTGTCAATTCCAAACACATATAAAAATTCCCTCAATCAAAATTGATGACCTGTACCAGAACTTCAGCCTAGTATCCACAAATCGCGTGAAACAACAACGACATGCAGTTGCAGAGATGCCGTTTCACTTACGTATTGTAGCGCGCAATTTTGTTCGACTGGGTATTGTTGTTAAATTATTAAGGAAATCCCTACCTTATGTGCACAGGCCATTCGTACTTCATCTGGGAACATTCCACGTAAACGGCGGCATTGAATATTTCCTCGTCTTAGGCACTTTAATCCTAGACACCTAAATGCCATCCCTGCCAAGTTCCTACGCTGGCCGTGAAAGGAACACTCGCGCGTATTTGAAGACAGACGCGCGCACTTCCGGTGAAACAAATTCTTCACCTTGTTTGTATGTCAAACTAACGGCTTTCTCGTAACTGTTCAAGTTTTCCACAATTACTCTTTCCGGTACGGAGTCATTGTCAACGAAAGAACACGTGTTGCCCATAACTTTAGCTCTCTCGATAATGTCCCCATAAATTATACTCTCTTTCAAGTCTTTAGTCTTATTTCTAGGGGAAAGTAAGCAGAGAGTAGTGTCCCTTGAGTGGAATTAATCCCGACATGTGTAAGGTCGACAATGTCCGCTGTCTACGCTGAACGTAATACCAGCAGAACTTGCTGTCCCCATAAACCTGGATTATGATGAAAGGCCCATATACAGGTAAAGACCGTCAAGAGAGAGAGAGAGAGAGAGAGAATTTTAGACTGGACATTAAGAACAGCTTTCCATTTTTCATTGATGTTAAGAATTCACCTGATCCATAGTAGGTTTAGACTGTAAATGTATAATGGAAAAGTTTTAAAACTGGTCAGATATGTATTTGTGATCGCACGTTGGGGTCTTCACCAGCACACCTTCAGCAGAGATTACAGAATAAAAAGATAAACGCCCTACATATAGCATGAATGTGAACACAATCAGTTTAATCTGAGACAGAGAATGAAAACAAAACAATTCACTAGAAAAATGGCCTTATATTTATGCGGGGGACACTTTTCCTTTTCTTTGTAAAAATATCCGTTATTATTGTCATGTAAAGTAGCCTTCTATGCTCTAGTTCTAACTAATATTTAGTAAGACATAATCATGCGAACCTTTCTAAAATATCTGTTACACTTTTCTCCAGAATTACATTTTGAAAAGTAAAATAGTGTTCCAGTGTACCTCAATTGTGATTCCAATTCCATCGAAATCATCTAAGTTTAAAATCGTTAGTAAAACTCAGCAAATTCGATTTCATTAGTAATTAGTGCTATCTAGGAAACAACATAATGCACTTTAATAACATTTTATGATGAAAGTAAATTTCACCATTTTATTACTATAGTCTCAGTGCGCCCGGCAAAAGTGTCCCAGTCCGCCCCGGGTATATGCTATATTCTATTCTGTGACAAAAGTAATACATACCTCTGAGAAAATAAAGCGATACATTTGAACTCTTACAACAGAGCCAAAACAATAATGAATACCGCAGACAATTTGGTGAAATGAAATATCACCCTTAGTGCTGAGAATTAATTCTATTCTATTTTTATTTTTTTTTTATTTTTGATCCTAATGTTTTACCATTGATAGGTTTTACTTATTATTTTAATTCTTGTAAGGGTCTGGTATCTTCTTGATGATAATAATATAATGTAATTTCTGTACTTAACATAAAAATTAAGTGGCTTGTTGCACGTATCCCATGCCCCACTATACCCAAGTTTCTCCAACAAGACGAATTGGGTGTACTCTCATACTATTCAGCTTGTATCACGTCCCTACTCTCCTTGTTCCCGGCTGATTCCCCCCGTTTATTTCGCGCCTCTTGGCCGTTAGGGGCGCTTTATCTGGTTATCCAATCAACGTGCCGTAATGGCTCGGAGGTAACCAGATTCCTCATACTAACCAGGAATGGCTAACTACTTCACGTGATCGAAATTACATCACACCCACATTCTCAACAGTCATGCCTTCCTGATATTGAGATCACGATTCTCAATCAAGTGAGAGGCATATCACTGTTTTGACAGCGAGACTCTCTCTTACATCATCGCTCCAAAGAACTTTTTCCGTAATATTAGGTCAACATTCAATTCGAAATCTGAAACCCTTGAACGGTGTAATTACGTCACAGATGTAGGAAGTACGATCTTCTTATACACTCATGCCGATAAAGCGTGACCTTATAAGTGGGATTTAAAAAAAATAGCCACTGTGTTAATTATTTGAAGGGATCAGAAAACAAATTTGTGCAATCAGTTGATGAACCTTAGTAAGTATAGCGACAATGGAGGAAGTTATCCAAAAATCTATTCACTCTTAATTCTGAAATTAAAATAATTATGAGTTGTTTTGCCGTTTATTATTGTTCCTGCCGTTAGCGTCATGCGAACGTTTGACAAAGGAGACAACTCATAGTGATTCGTTTCACAGTTGATTGTGAAGAAATAGTTCTCTAGTTTCGCGCGTTTAGTTATTACTAAGTAGGTGTCATATACGTCGGGTAGTTTACTACTGTTACCGACAGATTAATCTGTGCAGCTTAGCGCCGTCATCTGATGGAAACAGTTTATTGTGACTGGCCGAAAGATCTCTCACCCACTTAGAGAAGAGGTGGCGGGTGCCCGGATGATGGTTGCCGTGATAAAGAAAGTGGACCGAGACTCTTCCGTAAGAGTGATATTCAATGGCCATCGGTTGTTGGCCTGTGCAGAGCGCCCCCGAAAGCTCAAGAGGCGCGGAATATGTGACGTGAATCAGCAGGGGAACAAGAAGAGCAGGAACGTCGGTGATACAAGTTGAACAGTATGAACGTAGGTTGGGTGGGACAAAGATTATTTGTGAATAACACAGACAGCCTGTAATACAGTGTTACTATAAGGATGACCGGAATGGTTCTCAGAAAATGATTGGAATCTAGCTCTGTTTTTCATATGTATATGTTTATAGCGGTTAACTGTTGATACAGACAGTATAGCAAACTAATGTGTCTGGAAAAGAATTGTGCTGAAAAATATGTGTCATTTTTAACTATTATGATTTGAGTGTGTCTTACGCTCCGTATATATGTTGCATAAAGGGTGGGAAATCGCGAAGGCGTGAACACCTGCCCGGTATTGTGTTGTCTAGGTCAAGTTGTTCAAAGGCGTGATTGTCTGCACGGAAGGCTTTGTCTCTAAATTATTATCCCGCTTGTGTTTGTGATGCCGTGAATGTTGGATTGTAGGGAAATGTATTCAGGTCACTCCGCTTACACCGACCAAGCATGTTTTTTTCCGTTACAATTTTAACTCCCGGTTAGGCATACAAGTTAATATTTACTATTAAAAAAGAAGAAAAAAAATACGGATGTTCACAATATCATGTTATATCTGAAGTCTGTATCACCTGATTTGACTGGTATTTTTTGGTCTTTTGTCAGACTTGTTCCTTCTGTATCTATTTCCCGTTCAATCTGGTGTTATACTCGATGCCTTCAAATCTGCTAACGTCGTGATAAACTCTCTTTTCCAACTATAGGTCATTATCTTTCCAGCTGTGAAATGGTAGAAATCACCATATACAGACAACAATTAAACGCAACATTAAAAGTGTGGTGAAAAACGAGCTGCCTTTTGGGATAGGACAAACCCTTCGGGCCTATTCTCGCCAATTATTCAGTTCTAACCTGTACTTTTTATACGCCCATCAAAAGACGAGATCACGACCTCCGTCCGTCCGTCTGTCTGTCTGTCAACTTTTGCTTGTTCTTTCAATATCCTCATTTCCCGTTCGTGGGTTGGTGTTTATATTTGAGTCTACCTTGCCCATGGGCCAAAATGAAAGCTTCAGTTCAAAAGCTCACTGTCCAAGGTAACTGTGACTGAAAAAAACAGTAAATTATTGAAAATTGTTGTGTTTATTCTATAAGTAGTGTTCCGATTCGATGTGGTTTGTGATGGAAATAAATCTAAGCCTATTCATTTTTACCCATCCATATGGAAGCCGGATGCGGCCAATCTCGTCTTTTCGTTTTTTCGCCTTTGATAACGCGCGGCGCGAAAAAACGAAACGACGAGATTGTGTCGAATTTCGCAAGATTTTGCTTTTTTCTCGTCTTTTCGCCTTGCAATCTCGCGTTTTCGTGCCGCGCGTTATCAAAACACGAAAAAAAAAACGAGAAAACGAAAAGACGAGAATGCGAGGCGAAAAGACGAGAAAACGAGGACCAGAAATCTCGTCTTTTCGCCCCGCTTTTTCGTTTTCTCGCGTGATCAAAAGACGAAAAAATGAGAAAACGAAAAAACGAGAAAACGAAAAGACGAAAAAACGAGAAAACGGAAAGACAAGATTCGATACAATCTCGTCTTGTTTTTTTCGTGGCGTCCATAGTGTGCTGCCATTCAATTCTGTGCATGACCGGAAGCACTTGAAGTTTGGGAAGGACACATTTTGAGTTAGGTTTATGTTGAGAATTGCGGTACAACATTGCTAGCGGGTGGAGCTCTAGTCAACGCTCTTCCGTTCAGTGGGCTGAATTACCGCTTTTCCATGTTTCGAAGTTCGGGTGTTGATGAAGAGCGCAAACGTCATGTTAAGACTATAGAACAGCTCCAGGCTGCAAGGGATGCATGGACAGAAAAGCGAATCGAAATGCTTGACTGGATAAATGAAGAGCTCCGACGACAGGGACACGCCGTGCGCACATTCCATGACGTCGATGCCGCAATCTGCGAGTACTGCCAAGTCACCGGCAAAAAACTTGACCCTCTCGGCTCAAAGCCTCGACATGTACGTACCTTGAGGTAACCAAAAAGACGTGACGGGGCTCATTGTCTACAAAGTAGGAAAATTCACCAAGTAGAAGAAGATACCGTTTGCGGCTTTGTATCGCCTCTTGCCCACCATACATTTTGTCTATTTTTGCTCCCAGTCCATTTACCCACCCTCGCTCTTTCCACCTACCGTTCCTCCCGTCCCCTCCACCTAACCCTCCCCCTTCCTCCATCTCCCCCCCCCCCCCTTTCCTCCCCTACTGTTTCATTTTAACAAAATTCCACCACGTCACCAAAGTCCCTTAAGAATGACCTCGGGGATTACCCGGGCTGTCTTACTATATCTAATTTTCCCACACTGATCATTTCGTAGGACTCTGGCAGGTACCTTGTTCATCTATGTCGCCATCTAACACCCCTTATTGTTAGTCTAGTATTTTCGAAATTTATTTATACCAGGCAAATTACAGAAGTGATCGAAATATTTGTTCATACGATGACAATTGACATATATACCCATAAAGACCCCGGTAGGTCTTTAATGAGATATATACCGACAACAATAGTATATAACAAGGGAACGCCTGTTCTTAGACAACTGACGTGGTGAGGCAATGATCGATCTGAGGTAGATTACTTGGGCTTTCAGCGATCTACCTCTGAGCTCACCCGACCTTCCGAAATATTTAGGAAACAAAATAAACTATATACCTTCCACGCTGTTGTGCAATGCTTTACTTCCTGTTAGTGTATGCCGGGATATTTTTTATTTATGAATTCACGAAGTGCTGGTTCATTCACATATCGTCATTGATGTTTGTCCCTATTTCTGACTGTGTGTGAAATAACAGGGCTTTCCCAGTCCATGTGTATTAAGCCGAGAGAACAAATCAATAGTAACCTACATACGGTGTTGACTGTCTACACAGACAATGTCGCCCTGACATAGACACTCAGATAATTGTCAAAATACAGGACGAGGCAGCAGGATATCAAACATTCCTCGTTTGACCCAGCTACCACATTTAGTCTATATATAAGTCCAGGTGTATGTCCCCTGTTACATACTGCATGTGGGTATGTGTGTATATCATGTGGACTGTGGCTGGGCTATCCATAGTAGGGAAAATTGGCAAGTATGTGCTTGAGATTTGGTTGCGGCTGTACTGGGGGCGGAGGACGCACACAATTATTTATGTTCCTGAAGCTCGCGCGACGTACACAATTATTTATGTATGTGAAGCCCGCACGACGTACACAATCATTTATGTACGTGAAGCCTTATGTGCTTGATATATTTAAGGCCCGCCGGAGATGGTGGTGGGGACGGCAGAGTGGTTCAGTTACGGCTCAGATAATGAGTCCAATCACCCCCCCCCCCCTCCTGCTGCTCAGAGGTTTGATTGTATGTTCCTGAAACTTTGCAGGCTTATTGAAAATGCTTGGAAGATGTCCACCCACTATTTCTAACATGAAATATATATTTGTTAATTTACTGACGTTTGGGACTTGCTCATTTTCACCAACAGTTACAGTATACCACTGACACAATATAATCAAGTAGTCATAGAGCTCAAAGTAGCTATTCCTGAAACTCTGCAGGGAGCTGAGCTGCTCTCTTACATCATCGCTCCAAAGAACTTTTTCCGTAATATTAGGTCAACATTTAATTCAAAATCTGAAACACTTGAACGATGTAGTTACGTTACAAATGTAGGCAAGACGATCTTCTTATACACTCATGCCAATAAAGCGTGACCTTATAACTGGGATTTAAAAAAAATAGCGACTGTGTTAATTATTTGAAGGGATTAGAAAACAATTTTTTGCAATCAGTTGACGAACCTTACTAAGTATAGCGACAATGGAGGAAGTTATCCAAAAATCTATTCACTCTTAATTCTGAAATTAAAATAATTATGAGTTGTTTTGCCGTTTATTATTGTTTCTGGCGTTAACGTCATGCGAACGTTTGACAAAGGAGACAACTCATATTGCTTCGTTTCACAGTTGATTGTGAAGAAATAGTTCACTAGTTTCGCGCGTTTTCCCAAACAGTTATCACTCAGTAGGTGTCATATACGTCGGGTAGTTTACTACTGTTACCGACAGATTAATCTGTGCAGCTTAGCGCCGTCATCTGATGAAAACAGTTTATTGCGACTGGCCGAAAGATCTCTCACCCACTTAGAGAAAAGGTGGCGGATGCCTGGATGATGGTTGCCGTGATAAACAAAGTGGACCGAGACTCTTCCGTAAGAGTGATATTCAATGGTCATCGGCTATTGGCCTGTGCAGAGCGCCCCCGAAAGCTCAAGAGGCGCGGAATATGCGGCGTGAATCAGTGGGGGAACAAGGAGAGCAGGAACGTCAGTGATACAAGCTGAGTAGTATGAGCGTAGATTGGGTGGGACGAAGATTATTTGTGAATAACACAGACAGCCTGTAATACAGTGTTACGATAATGATGAACGGAATGGTTCTCAGAAAATGATTGGAATCTAGCTCTGTTTTTCATATGTACATGTATATAGCGGTTCACTGTTGATAAAGACAGTATAGCAAACTAATGTGTTTGGAAAAGAATTGTGCTGAAAAATATGTGTCATTTCTAACTATTATGATTTGAGTGTGTCTTACGGTCCGTATATATGTTGCATAAACGGTGGGAAATCGCGAAGGCGTGAACACCTGCCCGGTATTGCGTTGTCTAGGTCAAGTTGTTCAAAGGCGTGATTGTCTGCACGGAAGGCTTTGTCTCTAAATTATTATCCCGTTTGTGTTTGTGATGCTGTGAATGTTGGATTGTAGGGAGATGTAGTCAGGTCACTCCGCTTTCACCGACCAAGCATGTTTTTTTTCCGTGACAATTTTAACTCCCGGCTAGGCATACAAGTTAATATTTACTATTAAAAAAGAAGAAAAAAATACGGATGTTTACAATATCATTTTAAATCTGAAGTCTGTATCACCTGATTTGACTGGTATTTTGTCTTTTGCCAGACTTGTTCCTTCTGTATCTATTTCCTGTTCAATCTGGTGTTATACTCGATGCCTTCAAATCTGCTAATGTGGTGAATAAACTCTCTTTTCCAACTATAGGTCATTATCTTTCCAGCTGTGAAATGGTAGAAATCACCATATACTGACAACAATTAAACGCAATCTTAAAAGTGTGGTGGAAAACGAGCTGCCTTTTGGGATAGGACAAACCCTTCAGGCCTATTCCCGCCATGTATTCAGTTCTAAACCTGTATTTTTTATACGCCCATCAAAAGACGAGGTCGTATATTGAGATCACGACCTCCGTCCGTCCGTCTGTCTGTCTGTCAACTTTTGCTTGTTCGTTCAATATCCTCATTTCCCGTTCATGGGTTGGTGTTTATATTTGAGTTTACCTTACCCATGGGTCAAAATGAAAGCTTCAGTTCAAAAGTTCACTGTCCAAGGTAACTGTGACTGAAAATACAGTAAATTATTGAAAATTGTTGTGTTTATTCTATAAGTACTGTTTGGTTTGTGGTTTGTGATGGAAATAATTTTGGAAATTAATTTTTACCCATCCATATAGAAGCCGGATGCGGCCGATCTCGTCTTTTCGTTTTTTCGCCTTTGATAACACGCGGCGGGAAAAAACGACGAGATTGTGTCGAATTTCGCACGATTTTGCCTTTTTTTTCGTCTTTTCGCCTTGCAATCTCGTGTTTTCGTGCCGGGCGTTATCAAAACACGAAAAGAAGGTGGAAACGAAAAAGAAAACACGAAAAACGCATTTTCGTCTTTTCGACTTGCAATCTCGTGTTTTCGTGCTTCGCGTTATCAAAACACGAAAAAAACGAGAAAACGAAAAGACGAGAATGCGAGGCGAAAAGACGAGAAAACGAGAGGCAGAAATCTCGTCTTTTCGCCGCGCTTTTTCGTTTTCTCGCGTAATCAAAACACGAAAAAACGAGAAAACGAAAAGACGAAACGAAAAGACGAGAAAACAAAAAGACGAAAAAACGAGAAAACGAAAAGACGAGATTCGATACAATCTCGTCTTTTGGTGTTTTCGCGTGGCGTCCATAGCGTGCTGGCATTCAATTCTGCGCATGACCGGAAGCACTTGCAGTTTGGGAAGGACACATTTTGAGTTAGGTTTATGTTGAGAATCTCTGTACCGCCGTTACAGAGATTCTGTACGATAAAAAAGTCGACTTAGTAAGAGTTTAAGAGCTGCAATAATTTGGGGAAAAAATGACATAATTTAAAACCACAAATACTTACCTTCCCAAACTTCAAGTGCGCAGAATTGAATGCCAGTGCACTATGGACGCCACGAGATTGTATCGAATGTCGTCTTTTCGTTTTCTCGTCTTTTCGATTTCTCGTTTTTTCGTCTTTTCGTTTTCTCGTTTTTTGATAACGCAAAAAAACGAGATCGGGTCGAATCTCGTGTTTTCGTTTTCTCGTTTTTCGCCTTTTGATAACCCGAGAAAACGAAAAAACGCGGCGAAAAGACGAGATTTCTGGCCCTGTTTTCCTCGTCTTTTCTCCTCGCATTCTCGTCTTTTCGCCTTGCAATCTCGTGTTTTCTTGCCGCGCGTTATCAAAACACGAGAAAACGGGAAAACGAAAAAGACGAGAAAAAGGCAAAATCTCGCGAAATTCGACACAATCTCGTCTTTTCGTTTTTTCGCGCCGCGCGTTAGCATAGGCGAAAAAACGATTGGTCGGATCCGGCTTCCATACCTCTATCAAGTTTGGCCGAAGAATATTATTGTCTGCTTCAGTTGTCAGTTCATCCGTCTCTTCGCGCATCCTGCTTGTTAACACAATATCTCGGTACGGGTTTAGCCAGGTTTCTAAATTCATACAACTTATGCAAATGGATCAGAAGTCTAGCGAAGATGACTGACCTTGACCTATTGCATATAAGTCTACTGAGAATTTGTGCTAACTTTTGAAGGCTCTCCAAGTGTATGCTACATATGTCAAATTGATTGACCTTGGCCTATTTTATTAAGGCCAAAGGCTAATTATGTCAGTATCTCGAGGGATCATGGCTCGGCTCTTCCAGTGTACACTCTAGTACATATGCAACAGGCGATTAATTATAGGCCTATTCAAATTCATCACAGTTAGCACCATGTCATTTAATATCATACACAATGTGACTCTGTTTCTCTTTCGCCGATTTGTCCTGAGGGTATCTATTTTGACGCATCAGGTAGTAAATCAAGCTGACATAGAGTTTAACCTATGTGTTGTAGAGTTTATTTAACCCATGTACAACGCACAAGTTTAGCACACGGATAGCTTAAAAAATGCTTTCAATTTTTTACGGTTTACAGACTTCCCAGATATACAGGTAGGTGACGTGATTACTTCTCGTTTCGAGGAAACTATGAGTTTCAATTTAACATAAGATGTATTTATTGAAAGTACCTAATTCGGTAAACCTGGTTAAACATCTTTATTTCTACTCCCAGTAGATCCTAGGTCTTCATTGGCCGAGAGCGGTCACGTGAAGTGAGGATAAATATTCGTCTCCTACTCTACTCTGTATACCAATAACACGATATAGCTAAATGGTTTATGTATCCTTTGTTATGTATACTTTATTGTTCAAATTTAAAATTTAGTTGTTGGCAATGTTATCTCGCTCGTTGTACTCTGCTCAGCATTGAGTGTCTCGTATAAAATTCTTGAATCTTGAATCTACTGCACTGACTGACCTCTACGCGGGGCTAGCCACAGTGTTCAGTGTAAACAAACATGGCTGCTGGAGTGTTCTGCCACTGACAGAACTGGAAATAAAGAATATGCCGGATATCAACTCCGTAAATCTGACCGATAAAATGTCCGACAGTTACTGGAAAAATCTGGGAAAGATAGTGTACTGTGGCTGTGAGTAGAGACTGATGATTTTGAACAGCTTACGGTGACGAAATCTGGCTGACGCTTGACTCAGTCTTGGTCTTCGAAGATCGACCTCGGTACAATGTGTATGATGTGGGAGTTTACCGCTGATACTCGAGCACACATGAATTTGACGTGTACAATTCTAGGTTATATGAATCAAAATACTGTGAGCAGATAGTAGACGTTTTTAATACACGCTGTTTAATTCAAGATTAGATCATTTTCAGACGTTTTTGGTTAGCGAACTGTGCAGTGTTTTTCGCCGACTCGACTCCGGCTCGGCCGATCAACCGAAGAGTAGGCGATCAAACTCTAGCGTTGTACGGTCTTTTGACTTATAATTTCGAGCAAAGGTCAAGATTTCTTGTCATATTTCTATGAAATATGACCAAATATACCATGCTGATTCCGAATATTTCAAAATATTTGACGCGTCTTCAGCCGTTTTCCTTCTCACTTTTTTCGTATTTGGTTAGCAAGTTTTAGACCTAGTTTACCACGTCTCTTTCCAGAGTTTAAAAGGCTGCTCGTAGAAATAAATTCGTTATCCAGTGTTGGGGAGTAGGATACGGGAATTTATCCTGTTTCCTGGCGAATATCCCACTCCTGCTTCGCGGTCGTGGGGTATTTTCGCCAGAAAACAGGATAAATTCCCGTATCCTAATCCCCGACACTGGATAACTGATATTCTCCAATCTCTCTGTTTGTGTTTGCAGTTTACTTTCTATCTTCCTCTTCATCTTTTTCTTCCGTGATGCATATTTCATCGTTTCTATTCTGACATTCATTTTAACTGGTTATAAGAATAAATTATATTTCATCTTGCATTCAATTAGAGTTAGGTCGATACTCAGTAAAGCTGTATACAGTTAATGCGTATAGTTCAGTTTCCTCTTTAATTATATTTGATTTAGAATAACTAGCATAGAATATGGGAATTTCCCCTATGAATTACCTCTGTTCGTATATGTGAATTTACATTCTATAATAATGATAAATGACAGATTTTGTGTCCTGGTATAATGTCTGGTCTGGTCGTTATACTGTATTGTCTCGTCTGTATTAGCCGCAAAATGATGAGAATGATACATGAATCTGTTCATTAATGCGGACATGCAAAGCCAAAATCGATGAAATCAGAAAACAGATAAAATGAAATGTATAATAAAAAATCTATTTATATAGTTTATTATGCTTATTGTTATATTCACTTGATGCACTTGCTCTGTGGGTCGATAGCTTGTTCAGAGTTACTTTTGTCTTGTTTCTTCATAATACTGACGTTGGTTGAATAAAGTTGCTTACTTTCGCTAAATCAATTAAGTAGTATATAATGTTTTTCTATGAGATAACACAGTCTTGAATAGAGCAGACATGCAAACTTAGGTTTCCTTATCGATCACAGTATATGTTTTCCTGGGAAGTACGCGTTTCCAAGAAAAGGCATATAAACTCTTAACAATAGATAGGATACCAAGACAATAACGATACAATGTTGAAACTATGTACGCCCATTTGCGTCATACTGTGTAGAGCAGCTCTTGATATATGTATTCAAATCAGGGGCCAAATAAATCTATAACAATAAATACATTATATGACACATTTGTTACAAAATATTACATGGATACAAGCGTCTAGTCCGTCATTCAATATTCAGCCGTCGTCTATTTAAGAATTTCAGCATCCATAATCCAAGACCTAATTCATATAATAACAATATCACTAAATTAAAAGAATAAATCATAGTACACATAAAAAACCAGGCTAATTTCCTGCAAGACAGAAGCGGTCAACAGTTTTTTTCAATGATGCCAGCAAGACATCACGATGTTCCAAAAATATCAAATCCGTACCGATTATCAGTATTCTTAATTCATATGATATACACATCCTTATAATCCATATGAACACACATGAAAGACGATAAAAAAATGTTCACTGTAGGGTCACACTTTGCCGTAAACTTATTTATGAACACATATTCTTAAAACAGGGACACTAAAAGTAGGATTGTATTCGAGGGCTCGGGAATAATAAAGGCGACAAAGCCCGTCTGAAGAAAACAATCTGTTTAAGGGTGTATACACTTTGGTGAACAAATATGTCACTATTTCCCTGATATGCAATGGTGATAGGATTAATATCAAACCATTATCGTGACATACCGTGTATTATGAAAGCATTCAACACACTATTATTATCTTATATCACTCTATCGGTATACACAAATTTGCTGGTATAACCTATAATTAACTATTTTTAAAGTGGAATTACTTTCCCTTATGTATTTAGCAGTAAATTGTAAGGGTTTTCCGGGAAAGCTAGAATTATTGTCTTTGCCACTGAACAAACTGATAAAAATTTATATATCCAGTAATTTTCCGCTCATGATATATGAGTCGCTCCAAGTTGAAACATTGATTGGCCGATGTAAATTCTGTACACCCTGATCGTATGCTCCTTATAAAGCCTGATACTTATGTATCGTAATTTATAGCTAATTCAATATGATATGAAATGATACGAACTAACAACATTAAAATAAACCAGGGACCATAAAATAAAGCTTCATTTTACGGTTCCTGAATAAACGAATGTAAACTAATAATATTATATATTATAATATAAAGCTACTTACTTTCTGTATTTGATTCTATTTCTGTGCCCGTTTACTTGCCTTCTATTTCACGTCAACAGCTTCTGCGAATGTAGACAAATATTTAACTTTTTAACTGAATAGATTCTACCTCACCCGTTTCACAGTTCGAACCTAAACCTTTGGCATATTTCTTGATGTGGCAAACATAATTTGTATCATATGTAGGATGAAGATAATTGATAGCAGTGAATGGCTTTGTAGTGCCGCATCCATGCTGTTCTACACAAAAACATTATTGTGTTAATGTTTTGCTCCTGAATACTTTTCTTTTTGACTTAATAGAGCTTGTTTTCTGAGATTATCAAACACTTTTGAATATGTGTAATTTATGCTTACTTAAAACTTTACTGAAATCTAAGTGCATGTGGTATTCAAACGTTTCTGACCTGTATCCGTATATCTCCGTAGCAAAAACATAGAACGTCATAGACAACAATCTTAGCACACTTTCAGTGTATCCATCATGAGATTGAATTGACTTTTTTTACATGCATTTCTTTAAAAAAATTTTTAGCACAATCTCATTTCAAGACACTGGGCAGTATCTATATAAAGCATTCACCCGGGAAACAACTGTAAATCGAAACTATATATAAAGAAACCAGTTACGTCAGTTTACCACTTCTACTCCGAGGGTTTAACTAACCCAATTTCTTTTCTAAATTCTGTCTCCAGACTAGTCGTAACCTCAATATAAAACGTTTCAAAATTTGACACACCGTTCAAGAAATTAATGGGAAAAGGATTAATAATGTACGATAGAAAAGTGGAATGAAAATGTTGGGGGTGTCGACTTGTACAAGTAGATTATGCCAGTCTTAATTCACAATATGAACATGATTTCCAAGTATCTCACTTGATTACTAACTTAATTAAACGGTATCTACTGACGGGTTTAAATTATTAATGCCACACGGTTTCTGTGATAATCGATGTCATACATCATGATAACCCATATATAAAATTTGTGGTATAGAAAATATTGTAAGTACCATGTTCATGTATATGTACCTAAGAAGTGATATCTCATTGAATGTGTCTGTGATTTCACAGCTCTATTTTGATATCGTGATCAGTTAATGATATATGCGCTTTAAATGAAATTTATCATACAACTATAAACTAATGCATAAGCAAAGTCACTCCGAATAAAGTTAACAAACGCATATTGACAGTCTCAATATTTCGACAAAGTTATATTTGTCATCATCAGGAGAAATGTTTTTCTCCTGATGATGACAAATATAACTTTGTCGAAATATTGAGACTGGCAATATGCGTTTGTTAACTTTATTCGGAGTGACTTTGCTTATGCATTATGCCAAGCTTATCAGTGGATCAACAAAACTATAAACTACCTTGTCGAAAATAATTATGCGAGGGAGTGATTGGTAGTTTGAATCTAATAACCTAATCAGCCAGACGTTTGTGCTCTGTGAAATGCCTTTGCAAATGCAATCGCCTCATTAATACTAGCCGCTAAATTATGGGAGTGATACATGAATCTATTAATTAATGCTGACATGCGAAGCTAAAAACCATTAAATCAGAAAACAAATAAATAAAAATTTAAAATGAAATCTATAATGGAAAAAAAACTATTTATATAGTTTATTATGCTTATTGTTATATACACCTGCTGTGTGGGTCGGTAGCTTGTTCAGAGTTCATTTTGTCTTGTTTGTACATAATACTGACGTTGATTGAACAAAGTTGCTTACTTTTAATAAATAAATTAACTATCGATTGATGTTCTTCTGATGAGATAACACAAACACGATTTCTTTATAGAACACAGCAAACGTTTTCATGGAAAGCGCGCATTTCCAAGAAAAGGCATATAAACTCTTAACAATAGACAGGATACCAAGAAAATAACGATACAATAACAATACTATGTACTCGAATTGGGGGCATACTCTGTTGAGCAACTTTTGATATATGTATTCAAATCAGAGACCACCTGACATTTGACACATTTGCCGAAAAATACTACATGGACACAAACGAAGGACAGTAAGAATAATTAGGCATAGATGTGGTTAAAACAACACTAAGCAGAAATGTGTTTCCATCCTAACACTAAAGATTGCTAAGAACGTTCACTGTAGGGTTACACTTTGCCATAAACTAATTTATGAAAATTTACTTTTAAAACAGGGACTTCAAAAGTAGGATTGTATTCGGGCCCGTCAGAACAATATAATCTGTATACACTTTGGTGAACAAATATGCCACCTTTTCCCTGATATACATATATATGATATTCCATGGTAATAAGCTTTGGCTTTATGATTCTCCTAGTTCAACATTGTTATTTTCTAACTGAACAATATCACCAGCAATACAGAGAATTGACGATCGAAACCAAAGAGCAATTATACTACATCCACAAGTTGTGCAGAATATTTCAAAAAGCAACGAGTACGCACTGCGTATAGCTTTCGACAGCTCAGCTTAGCTCGCTCATTCTCACGTCCTTCCGAAAATATATAGATTTTGTGTCCAGACAGATATTACGCCTTTTTTGCACCACTGCCACCTGGATATGCTCTCACTTTCGAGGAATAATTGGTTTGAGAATTATCCATTCAATAGTAAAAAAACTGGATAATCGAATAATCTAATTTACCAAAGTACATATGTAGCTTCCAGAATGCCAGGAGGTGATGTCGAATCGATTCAATTAAAAAAAATAATAAATATCTTTCTACATTTTCAGAAGCTGTTGACGTGAATCAGAAGGCAAGCAAACGGACACAGATATAGAATCAAATATAATTAGTTTACATTCGTTTATTTTAATGTTGTTAGTTAATATCATCTCATGTCATGTTGAATTAGCTATAAATTACGACACATACATATCACAAAGAGCATACGAGGAGAGTATACAGAATTTACATCGGGCAGTCAATGTTTCTCCTATATCACGAGCGGAAAATAACTGCAGATATGTTGATCAGTTTACATATAGTGTTAAAGACGATAATTCTTACTTCCGGTGAAATCATTACAACTCACTTTTAGATGCATAACGGAAAGTATTTCTAATAAAAACTGTTCACTTTGTTTCAAGCAAATATAAGCTAATATAAGCTAATATAAGATAATAATGTGTTGGATGCTTTCATGATACACGGTATGTCATGATAATGGTTTCATATTAAGCTTATTATCATTGTATACCA
>JAVTVY010008122.1:0-46038 GCA_036873755.1 Hanleya hanleyi | reverse complement strand
TCCGTTCCGTGACCACATGCATGTGTGGCCTAAGTTTGGCAATCTCAGGCCTAGTCATACTTGAGATAGAGCAGATAACAAGAAAATGAAGATGTACGGCCAATTTTAAGGAGGGAATAACTGATGGAGTGTACAGCCTGTATCTTCACTATTCAAGGCAGTTGTATCTAGAAAGTCATTTATGATGTACCTGTCTTGGTTAGAATGGATAACTAGTATAGATTCTGAATAAGTTATGACCAAAGTTTGACCCGAATTATACGATAGCATGACCAGAATATATTATTGCGGTATTAATGTGTCTAAATGCATCAAATACTGATATATTGGAGTCCAGGTTACTTGATTTTTACCTGATCAAGGGCTAATTCTTCCAAATTTAAAATAAGAATTGATGTAGTCTTTCCGGAAGTTGTGAACGGAAGCAGACCAATTATACGGCACCATGCCACTTGTCATATATACAGCAAGTACAGGGATATCAACTTGTGTGTCAGTGGATACTTCACGTAGGGAGCTGTTGTCTGAAACTTTGTGCAACTGAAAAGGCCCGAGTCTAGACAGATTGTTGTTCCCAGACTTGACTATTGTATGCATTGTCTCGTGATCCTTACATGAAGTATGAACTCACGTATCGCCGTTATACAATGACTATAATCATTATCCAAACATTCTGAACATGCCACTTGTAAAATATTTTACACACTGAAAATGGTAAATACAGTATCTTACAACAAATAAGGTAATTTCCCTAATTATTCGCCTTCCAAATTTAATTCGAAAACAGACGATTTTTCCCCGTCGTGATTTTCTCCATCCTAATAAAACGAAAACAGAGCATTTTCAATATTCCCATGAAACAATAAATTCGAAAAACTCCTTTTTCGTGGCGCAGTTCGTGCCACTGAGAGTAAACTGAATATGTTACTAAAGTTACCAAGTCTTTATTCATCCGTTATATTAATTCAAAACACGATAATTTTTATTCACCAACTTATTACACAAAATTCACCCGATTACTATATAGTTTTACAATAAAGTCACATCAGACTTTTCATAAAACCAAATCGGATTGCTCATATTTCTCCCTAAAGAGTTCCAGAGTCTTTTAAATAAACTATGATAGAGATATCAAACATAATACGGTAATAAATAGATCACAACGATCACGGTGAAGCGGTCTGTCGTTTTGAATTTTCTGTGAAAATCAGCACAAGATATAATTCGAACACAAGCATTTTTCTGGAATTAGCTCAACAAATAATTTCGAAAGTAACCAATTTTGGAGTTGTCACTGCATCGCAAATTATTAGGGAAATTACCGTACATGTACATGTACTGGTGAATCCTTTGTGGCACAAGGCTGAAAACAATTCATATCTAGCTTCACAGGAACGTTTTGTTGTTTTTTTTAAAAGTTTTTTTAAAGGACTAGGGAGGGAGGCTTTTTTTTTCTTTCACAGAGACCTAATATATCCATCAGTTCTGGCGAACCAATGCAACAGTTTAATACAGTTGGCATGAATCCAATATGTACTTTTGAGTTACTTGAAGAGTTTGCCTTCAACAATACCATTTCCTACAAATAAAACAAGACTTCAAACAACTGTTTGACTCAATGTTCAAAAACATTATTTCGGCAAAACTTTTGAGAGAGAACTGTGTGAAAAAAGAAATTGTAAAAAAAAACCCTCTTATTTTGCCGTCTCAAAAATCTTTTTTTGCTGTGTCAAAAAAATTGTTTTTGTTTTTTGTTTTTGTGGGTGATTAAAATGGTTGACACGGCACTAATAAATGACACAGCGGTGCCTGTGAAGCTAAAAAATTATTTTATTCTGCCTGAATACGGTATCATATAACAAATCCATGTGGGTCGCTTGTGGCATAAGCTGAGGATATCATTCAATATCTCGTTCAGCTTCAGCAGTAAATAACAAATGTCTAAACCCTGCAAAACGATTGCCATTCTCAACAATCTTATATCTCGTGGGATCAACAATTTATTACAATACATGTACTGCTAACAATGAATTCAAATAACAAATCTACCTTGAATATACATTTAAGAGAACAGATTCTGAAACTGATGCCATATTTGTGCCTCATTTCCCAGAGACTGTGGAAATGCAAAATAGACTAGATTACTATCTTCAGAAGCTAATTATGAAATGACCTCTGATTTCTTCAGTGGTAGGGCAATACACGCCATTTGAAAGTTAATCTAAATAGATTAATCTAATTTTAATGTATGTACCCAAGTGCATACTAAGACATGAACAATGAAACATATCAGGCTACTAAAAGTTCTATTTATTATCACCACCTGCTTGTTTTTTAATTTGTCTTGCACCATCTGCAGAATTCACATTAACGAGCAGTTTCAACTCAACAAGACATAAAACTTTGTACTATTTGACCTGAACATTTTATATATTGTTTGTTGTTGCCAAATATGGCTAACATCTGGCTTTTCATATAGTACTTCTTATTGTTCTCACTAAATACTCCAATAAAAAGTAGAAAATTAATGAAAACAAATACAAATCTGCCAACCTCTACAAGTAGTGTACCCGACTTAATAATGAGCAGGTCATGATGAACAATATTTAGATTAAATCCGATGAGCCTGACATGTACCACCAATGAGTTGGACCATTCAACAAACACTGGCTATTGCAGCCGAGGCTGTGTACGGCAGTTCACGGTGTAGCAGTCTTGTCTAACAGAGCCACCATTCACATCGACAATGTAGAGAATACCCAGGGTAGTACTTCATCACAATTCCTTAACAAAAGTACAGTACATGTATGTTATCATCATTCAAAAATTCCTGAATCCGACTGCTTCGGGCTCGTCAAGGATTTCAGATGCATACACATGTATGTATATTCTATCGTTTCCTCAGAATATCATCATCCCAGACATGGCACATCTATCAAATCCATGCCATGACGGATATCTTAAATACCATAATGATTACGGGCTGGTTGATTCGGGAACATTCCGGAGCACATTCATGACCTCTCTGAATATGCCCATATTTGAGCAGATTAGGTGTCCGGTAATATGTTGTTTCTTCATTCCCTTTGTTTGTTTTGAATTCACATGTTTCTTATCCGTCATTGTTTTGACTTGAAAGGCGCCCCTATGTGTGTTCCCCTCCGGAATATCAAAAAGGTCTTCCTCAAACTTATCTCCTTATGAACTTGGCCTTCGTCGAAATGTACGGAGATCCCACGCAGTTGCGCATCACCCCAAAATGCCATCTGTTCATTGGCTGTTATTTCAAACTGACATTTCTAGTAAGAACTTTACAGCCCTAATCTGCTTGCAGGGTCTGGTGTGAAGTATACAGACCTGGTTTATGGTGGATGCTTATTGCTGAACAGGAGGATTTGGTCAGCAAATCTGGTCGGTTTTTCATGTAGATTCCACTGTTCAGGGCTGTATATCACTGACATGACTGAAAAGCCACCCATTGAAATTTTCCACCCCCTACCAGGAATATGGCATTTTTGGGCATTTCAGATAGAACCGACAACTTTTTATTTTTCAAAATTTTAATGAAAAAGTCCAAAATCAGCCTATTGAAGGAAAATTCCCATGCCTGATTATCCAGAAACTCTTATTCTTATCCCTTACTTATAGACTCCTACACAGAAGATGGACTCCAAATCTACACAATCTGAATAAAGACTACAAAAGATGACAAGCTTTGGGATTTCGTCTTGCATGTTAAACTTTCTGCAATTGGACGTGTTCCAAATTTTTTCCAAGTATCAGTCCATGTACAGGTTATATGTCATGTGCTACACCAACTCGACCCCCCCAATACCTCCCAATCTCCCGGACACACACACATAACATTCTTATCTTGGGCTAGCTAAATATATATATATTGTGCCGATTACCATTGGTTGACTGATTGGCCAATCAACATAAATGCTGGTAACTGGTCCGATATATCCAAACCACACCATCATCAAATGATGCCGATTACCATTGGTTGACTGATTGGCCAATCAACATAAATGCTGGTAACTGGTCCGATATATCCAAACCACACCATCATCAAATGATGCCGATTACCATTGGTTGACTGATTGGCCAATCAACATAAATGCTGGTAACTGGTCCGATATATCCAAACCACACCATCATCAAATGATGCCGATTACCATTGGTTGACTGATTGGCCAATCAACATAAATGCTGGTAACTGGTCCGATATATCCAAACCACACCATCATCAAATGATGCCGATTACCATTGGTTGACTGATTGGCCAATCAACATAAATGCTGGTAACTGGTCCGATATATCCAAACCACACCATCATCAAATGATATAGATATCCCATGATGATTACTCGCTTGTTGCGAAGCTCAACAGTAGATAGCTGACCTGTTAAGATAAGAAGATGTATTCAGGCCCATCAACATTCACAGCTGTGCAGCAGTGCTTCAAGTTTGCACACTACGAAGTGGATGTGGGAAAGGGAGGGTGGGGGGGGGGGGGGGGCTGTTGCACAATATAGTGGAACCTGTGAATACTGACACCTGGGTAAACTGATCAACCTCTAAATACTGACATTATCCATGGTCCCATGAATCTTGATGAACTTAAAACTGACACATTATAGTCTCAATCAATCAGTATACACAGGTTAACTGACACATTATAGCCTGGTCTCAATCATGATCAGTATACACAGGTTAACTGACACATTATAGCCTGGTCTCAATCATGATCAGTATACACAGGTTAACCGACACATTATAGCCTGGTCTCAATCATGATCAGTATACACAGGTTAACCGACACATTATAGCCTGGTCTCAATCATGATCAGTATACACAGGTTAACCGACACATTATAGCCTGGTCTCAATCATGATCAGTATACACAGGTTAACCGACACATTATAGCCTGGTCTCAATCATGATCAGTATACACAGGTTAACTGACACATTATAGCCTGGTCTCAATCATGATCAGTATACACAGGTTAACTGACACATTATAGCCTGGTCTCAATCATGATCAGTATACACAGGTTTCACTGCATTATGTAGCCAATCAACGACACAGATTTTCACTTCTTTCTTGCTATTTCACACCTTTCTGAACCAGTGGACTTATCATGATCCAGAACCAGTACTTCATCCAATGCCGTTATTGTGCAAGTCTCCAACTGTGGTGTTTCCACTATCTCCTCATTCTCCCTGTGTGCCAATTCAATTTGCAGATGGTGGAAGAAATCAAACAATGCCTCTCCAAACCACTCTCAATCATTAAAGAACACACCACTCAATATGCTGATTGATGTTTTCAAGCTGTGTAGATCAGGTCCATCGCCAAGGGGGTTCAAGGTACTCCCTTTTGGGGAAAATATAATTTTGTCCCTTGGTCTTATGAAGCAAACCTCTTGATGTGCCCTTTTCACGCGACAGCCAACCCCCCTCAAGATATCCTAGCTACGGGCATTTAGATACACATAGTTCAGTTTCTCCTAAAACGGAAAACATTTTTGCTGCACAAGCATCTATTGACTGAGAATTGAAATTTGTTCTTCCGGCAGAAATTAGCATGCTATTCATTCCTCCAATAAAATAAATAGTGCATGATCAGTTCATTCGCATAGTCATCCCCATGTAATAGTGAAATTGATGCTGTTTGGAGTCTGTGAAGAGTAGACCAGGGGACATAACTCTGACAGATGGAAATCTGAGCAGAGGAAATCAATGTTGATCGGCACCAGCTCTAGCAGAGGAATGTAAGCCTCATCACATGAAAGCATTTGTAGTAAAAGACATTTGGTTAGTGGGCACCCCACATCAGAGGTCAGCGTGAATGAAGTTGTTGATGACATCCGGGGATGTGCTGTCAAAATTGATGATATCCAGGGCTCCGTGAGTACTGCCTGCGCCCAGCATCATTGTGGAGGGAGCCATGCCACACAAGACCAACCTACAAGAACAGAAAAGATAAGATTGAAAATATTATACTTGTTCAGGTGACCTTGAAGGAGAGGTTAAAGGTGAAATGCAAAGGTAATAAAAGTAAGAAACATGAATTGCAGGCAAGCACCTAAAAGGTGCGTGGACCCCTCAGCCTGTTTTTTTTAGTAAAGTAGGATCAGGGCTGCATCTAGAGCCAATTTAGTTTCGGAAAACATATGGGTGCCCAAAACTCAAAAGAAACAAAAAACGAAAGTGTTGTTGTTGTTCAATTTTGAAAGGATTTCTGAAGGAAATACTAGAAAAAGCCCCTAGGATCCTCAATATCGATCCTATTGCATAGCTGGGTATTGAATTTCATGTTAATAAACCTCTGTTTTGGGAGTGATCACAGGCTATTTGCGCCAAAATTCACTTACAAAAATTGGACCCTCAATAATGAATAACGAAAAGGAAATGGGAGTTTGGGATCGGAACCTGCAAAAAAATCCCTGGACACCGTATAAAACAGATATAGGTTTCACGCGAGTGGTGTGCTGGGATTACAGCATGCAAGAAAGTGTAGCTTTATCGGTGGCAATTTATGCATTGCACAAGTGTGATTTAGTAAACACACTGATTGACATAGGCCCACCCTTATCATTAGGGGGGGGGGCATAAACTCCAGGTATGCAAACTGGTTCAAAATTGCCCAGAGTCAGGCTAAAAATGGGCTCTCCTAATCACTCGTTTGAAATAATTTCCAAGGTACAGTAACATGTTTGGTGACAAAAATTGATAAAAATGTTGCACCAGTTAAATGTGTGGACACAAATATGGTTCATGCAAAAGTTTTAGGATAAAACATATGATGTAGAATAGAATAATTTAATAGCAAAATTAAAGAAAATTGTTGTCCTTCATTCAATGAGAATCTTCCTTGTATCAGGGAACCTTCAAAATTCACAATGAAACATGCAACCAACGGTTCCCGATGGGCATAGATAACAGTGCAAAAGCTAAGCCATCAATAAATAATAAAAAAAATCATGAAATAATTATAACCATGTGAAAATCTAATCATTTCATCAGTCAACATTCAGGAAGCTCTCACCAAAGTTTGGTCAGGCCCGACTTGATAGATCTACAGATATTCAGCGGACAAGAACATGTTGATGGGCATAGATAACAGTGCAAAAGCTGAGCCATCAATAAATAATAAAAAATAATAATTAAAAATCATGAAATCATCATAGCCACCTGAAAATCTAATCATTTCATCAGTCAACATTCAGGAAGCTCTCACCAAAGTTTGGTCGGGCCCGACTTCATAGATCTGCAGATATTCAGCGGACAAGAACATGTTGACGGACGGACGCCAGGACGGACGGACGCCAGGACGGACGCTAGGACGGACGGACGGACGTACGTACATGGCAACGACAAGACCCCACAGCCCTATGGGCTGAGGGGTAAAAAGCATTTCCCTTTCCTTTTTATGATGATAATAAATTATACAGCCATCAATGAACGAAATCTGGTGATAAGTTTTATTTTTTAAAGAAAAATAAAACACGTGTATGATCAGCGGCTTGAAAACAGTGCATCGCTTATCTCCCCTTGATTCGGAGCTTTTCCACCAGAAGCTGTGACGTCACAGTTGAGCCACACTAAAAAAATGGCGGCTAACATGAATGTAGACAGCGACAGCGATGCGGAGGAATTTTCTTACACTTCTTCCTCTTCTTCTGAAGAGGAATTCAGAAGAATTCACGGCAATTGTTAGCGCAGGGGTGCCCCTGCCTTACCAACACGAATCTATTGTGAACAAAGAACCAGCAGACAACGATAGGATCAGCGACACTGCAGGGGCCGTGGGCGACAGTCATACCGAGAGAATCGGAAATACAGATTGGTAAATTCCGACTTTTTCCTTTATCCCCCGTAGCGAATGATGACCAACCTGTTGCATTTCAGTGAACGTGAATGACACAAGCAAGGGCTTCGTGAGCAATAACCTAGCTTATCGATGTGAGCTATTTCCATACAATGCAATGCAGCTACATCATGTTGTGCAGACTGTGCTGGTTCCACTGCTACGTCACGTATCGCAGCGCCCCCAGGGGGAGGTAATCATGTATGGATCAAAATTTCGTAAATAATACAGCGTTACATTTTTTAGTTTTTAACTTCATTAGGCTTAAGCAAATGTTTTAAAACTGAAATGAAATTAATATACACATTATTTATCCAATCTTACTGCAAATATCAAGTGATTTAGACAAACCTTTGCATTTCACCTTTAAGGCTGCCTTACTTCTATAAGTTTCTGGTTAATAACCAGATAGACCTTTGGTGTAAATTGTGAAAGAATATCTCAAATAATTCATGATATATTGTGCAAACAGCACTGAACTTGAACGGCACCATATAATTGGACTTGTAAAAAAGGTCACGGTCAGTCATCATAAAAAGGCTTCTGGTCCAGTACCTGCTGCATTGCAGAATGGGGTATGGATTTGGAAAGCTGGCAGAACCCTTTCAAATTTTGTGATAACAACAACGGAGACACACAACACTGACAATGGGCATAGCCTTTTGACCAAAATTGGCGAAGAGGTGATAACAACTGGTTAAAGAAGAGAACTTACTTAGCTCTGGGGTTGACCTTTTGCCTGTATTCTTTGAGTGCCTCCAGAGGGGACATGAGGCTTGATGAGGCACGGGCATCTGTGTATATTATAAAGACATCCACCTCCCGTTTAGCCTCTATCGCCCAGGTGATAGGTAAACACATGTTACCCGTCCCCATTGGAATCTGAATAGGAACAAATATGCAAAAAATGTTCATACATTATCAGCATCTTTGTTGATAAAAAGCTTCGTTGCTCCAATTGCCTAAGACAATTATTAGCACTCACAAAAAACTGTGATTTTTAATGATTTCTTGATTTTTGGGACAGTGACCTTAACCTTTGACCTCAAAATTTGATATACGACAACAAATGTGACCGTAGCTACATGTAGAACATGAGGCACCAGAGATGCTAGAACCCCTCAGCTCTGTAATATTATGGAAAAAATTATCAGTTAAATCACGAGTGTGTGTACATGTGGCAGAGCAGTGTGATCAACAGTTTATGGAGCTGCCTCACTAAATGCCATATTGTACATGTAAGCAGCGTTTTGTTTGGTTTTTTTAACATTTTTGCTTCTAAACGCTATATTTTATAGTAGACGACTGGTTTGTTTAACACTTGACAATTCAGCTTTCCATTAAAGTCTATTATCGTAATTTTCGCCAACCAACGTTTTGAATCTCCAATTATAAAGGCAAACAACAGAGCAGAAGGACGATGGATGCAAGCTACTTTATTCAGAACAAAAACCCAACTATTAAGGCAAGGTTTACTGGGTTTATCCACACAGGCCTCTAAAAATCCTCCCTCCCTACCCAGATTTATTAGAAACATGCAGCTTCGCAAAAAGATGAAGCCCTTCAGGGTGGCACATCATTTGAGATTGCACATCATTGTCAATGCACATCATTTAAAATAACAATACATTTATTAAGAAATATGATTTCTATATTAGTGATGTTGAGGTTGGATTGAAGGAGGAACTATATTATATAACTTCCAATAAAGATTACATTTTTTTTTCGAAAGTAAGCTTACACATTCCAGTGTATAGATCTGATAAATACATGTACATGTGAACAAACAAAGCTAATAACAATGCAATAGTTGGAGTAAATCTATCATTTCCAGTATGCAATAGGACACCAGCACTGTGGTAAATCCTCCCATTTGTATGCAAATAAAAGAATGAACAATGACAACTGTGTTCAATCATACTGTAATGCTCCATAATAATGTGCACTGGTAAAGACTGAGACATCACAAACTGATTCAAACTCAGTTTTAATTAATATAGTGAGTTAAATGTGTGGACACAGATATGGTTGTGCAAAAGCTTTAGGGTCAACCAGAATTTGATAGCAAAATTTAAGGAAATGGCGTCCTTCATTTAAGGCGACACAAAATTAACAAGAGCCCAAGGGGCTTCAATATACGCCCGTATATCTGGAATTACATTGGTCCAAATTTCAAGCATGTTTAATAGCCTTGATTCCAATTGGTAGCTAGCATCATGTCACATGTTACAATATCACATGTTATATTGAATGATAATCTAAAATGAGCTTAACTCTTAGGTAACTAGTCGACCTTGAAGCAAGAGCTGAGAGCTCACATATCCCACACTGAAATCGACAATAGTCAAAACACAAGAAACTAGAGCATAGTCTGAGGGATGCACACATTTGATCAAAATGATCAGTAAGGCTGCTTACAAGATACCCCCCGTAAGGGCATAGATACATGGTGGTGGTTAACGTTTCACGAGTAAGTTGAATAGGATTGTGGTGGTGGAAATGATCAGTAAGCATGCTTACAAGATACCCCCCGGATGCACATTTGATAGAAATTGACGTGTATTTGTAGTGGAATATAAGTATACATGTTATAGTAGTTTACGGGTAAGTTCATTTAGAATGCGTTGGGTGGCGGCACGGTATGTAACTAGTTGACAATGAGACCTCGCTCGGTTGGAATGTGGTTAACGGATTGTCTATGCATGTGTCGTGATGATACTCAGATGAGTTCAATGGATTGTTCTGAAAATTGATGTTAATAATGATTGTTGTGAATGGGGTTATGCAGGCATATAGTGTTTTACCTAACTGTTGTTACCACTAGAACCGTGTAGACTTGAAATGGGCCGTTGCAACAGATAGGCGAATTACTGTCATCTGGATAACCACATTGAAGAGGAAAAGGAAGTAAATGGGAAGTGAAATATTAAACTTACTACCTGTAGACGCATATGTGACATCCCGAGCTAGGTCTCATGGTATGGTAGCTACATACAAAATTTGAGAAGAATCTAATCAGCCGTTGTCAAGTTATGCTCCAGAAATGGAATGTTACGGACCAACTGAGAAAATTCTGCCCATAGGTGGCGCCACCTGTAGACACACATGCGCCAAACGCAATCCCAAGCGAGGTCTCATGGTATGGCAGCTGCATACCAAATTTGAGAGGAATCCAAGTAGCGGTTGTCAAGTTATGCTCCGGAAACGAAATCTTACGAACTTACATGAGAAACTTTTGACCCTAGGTGGCGCCACCTGTAGACGCACATGCGCCAAACGCAATCCCAAGCGCGGTCTCATGGTAAGGTAGCTACATACCACATTTGAGAGGAATCCAAGTAGCGGTTGTCAAGTTATGCTCCAGAAATGAAATGTTACGGACTGACATATGAGAAACTTTTGACCCTAGGTGGCGCCACCTGTAGACGCACATGCGCCAAACTCAATCCCAAGCGAGGTCTCATGGTATGGCAGCTGCATACCAAATTTGAGAGGAATCAAAGTAGCGGTTGTCAAGTTATACTCCGGAAACGAAATATTACGGACCGACATGAGAAACTTTTGACCCTAGATGGCGCCACCTGTAGACGCACATGCGCCAAACGCAATCCCAAGCGAGGTCTCATGGTATGGTAGCTGCATACCAAATTTGAGAGGAATCCAAGTAGCGGTTATCAAGTTATGCTCCGGAAACGAAATGTTACGGACGGACGGACGGACGGACGTACAGACGGCACGACGTACGGACGGACGGACGGATGGATGGACGGACAAGCTGAAACCAGTATACGCCCCCTACACTACGTGTCGGGGGGGTATAAATATTAGTTTTCCTGCAAATGGATTCCTTTCAGACGAGAGAATTTTTCATGAAAGAAGAAAGTGATGAAGTAAACCTTTGTTCTTAATAAACAGGTGTGAAGTTCATAAAGGACCCCTCTTCCCATCAAATTAGTAAATGTATGGTTTTATTTCACAACAGTTTAACTATAAATGTAGCAGTTTCAAACATGGGAGACAACTCCACAGGACAATACCATATACATGTAGGGGAAAGATCTTTAAATATTCCAACCTAACACATATATTCAGCTAAACTTGATTCACTTTTTGGGGACTGTGACCTTGACCTCTGACAAATTGTTCTCAAATGTATGGCTCCTCTTTGCCATGCGAGTAAGGTATACTCAAAGTTTGGTACCAATCCAAACATTGGAACTAGAGATATCGCAATGGATGAATGGACAGAACGCAACATCGCATTACACGATCTCGTCTTCGACAGGCATATGATAATGTGACTTAATGATTTCTTGATTTGGGGTCACAGTGACCTTGACCTTTGACCGTGACCTAAATTTTGGTACACGACACATCGTCTTCCCTCAATGTATCAATGGACACAAAAAATCATGATTTTTTTAATGATTTCCTGATTTTGGGGTCACAGTGATCTTGACCTTTGACCTTGACCTAAATTTTGGTTCATGACAAACCATCTCCCGTAATTTCTCAATGGACACAAAAAATCATGATTTTTGACAATTTGACCTTGACCTACATTTTGGTATGTGACACATCGTGTCCCCCTAATGTATCTACTGACACAAAAAATGTTATTTTTAATAATTTCCTGATTTTGGGGTCACAGTGACCTTTGACCTTGATCTCATTTTTGGTATGCGACACTTAAAGTCTTCATTTCCGCCTATTGAATCCACTCACAAAAATAAGTAATTTTTAATGATTCCCTGATTTTTAGGTCACACTGACCTTTGACCTCGACCTACATTTGGTATGCAACACATCGTTCCCCCCTAGGGCATCCACTCACCAAAATTTAGAACTGTAGATAGAAAACTGCCAATGATCAATGATTTCCTGATTTTAAGCAACAGTGACCTTTGACCTCTGACCTCGACCTCAATTTTGGTACGCGACACATCGTCTCCACCTGGCGTATTCACTCACAAAAAATTGCAACTGTGGATAGAAAACGTTCACATATATAGACCGGACACGAACACTTCAGTGATTTTCTGTTTTTTAGGCCAGTGACCTTTGACCTCGACCTTCATTTTGGTACACGACACATCATCTCCCCATAGGGTATCCACTCATCAAAAATTAGAACTGTAGATAGAAAACTGTTTCAGATATAGACCGGACACGGGGGACGGACAGACGGACAGACAGACAGACAGACAGACAGACGGAAACCGCCATCACATAATACGTCCGCCTTTTGGGCGGGCGTATAAAAACTAACAGGGGTTCAGTACTGCAGGATTCCCCCGCCGGTTATTTTGATATTGTACTTCTGAAATAAAATAATGTCACCAAACTATTAGTAAATACTATGAAGGAATAAACTGTAGGTGATTTGGTATTTATGCCTGTATACAATGTACACTGGATCTCATGCCTAATAACAGGTTAGTATCACATATAAGAGATATAAAATTAGAAATTGAAATATGAGGGTATGAAGTTGGGCAATGCATTGAATACTTGTAGCATCATGTAAGCTTCAGGAAAATATGAGGATATGCCATCGGGCGAAGCTTAGTTTAGGTGATGCACAGTGCCCCAGGGTGGGGACATGCTCCCAGGGTTAGTGGATGGGTTGAATAAGTGTACAGGATGATATGAGCTCCCAAACTATGAGGCTATGGGGTTGGGCAAAGCTTACTTTAGGAGATATGGGGTGGGGCTCGGTGCCCCAGGGATGGGGACCTGCAACCCGAGGGTAGTGGATGGGTTCAATAATTGTAGCCAGATGTAAGCATTTGGAATAGATGAGAGTTTCAGGGGTAGTTTAGGAGACATAGCATTTACTTGGTCCTGCAGATAGACAGACAGATAGATAGACGGACATCATTGTGGCACCTATATCGAGCTTTCCGCAGCCAAAGCTACGGGCTCGATAAAAATGATGCTAAACAGGAATTTTTTTTAAACAAGCTTTGCTTATAGTATTATCTGCCCCCCCCCCCCCCTCCCCTGAGCCCGAAGAAGTCCAAGTATGGCTATCAGTCTTTTCGATGAGCAAATTAAGGGCGAGTTGTAAATCACTCTCCTGAAATGCTTTGGGGGAGCGGTCGCTCTCCTTGTCAATTGCTCACCCAAAACATTACTGGGAGAGCTATCACTCTGCTGGGACGAGTGATAAAATGTTGTAAAATAAACTGCTATTAAAACACTTCAATGAAGCTATTTTAATTATTTTAATATCATTAATTAGTTTATCTTTTTTAGAAAATAATGAACCAAAAAAAATGTAAATATCTTCCACAATCTATGATTATTTCAAAGACGAATTAAAAAAAGTTCTTACAGAAAATGAACTTTGAGTTTATATTCAGATTTGAACTTTTCTTTTCAAATTTTCTGTTCACCTATTACTTAGTATAATTTAAATAGAATAAATTTATCAATTTTATGTAATTTTCAGTTTTTTAATAAATTTCCAATGTACATGTATGTAAATTATTCTAAATATTTTGAACTTGGTGTATACTATTTTTCATCTGCTTCGCAATGATGGTGTTGTATATTTTTAGAATTTACAATTCAAATCAAATCTATTTACTGGGTTCATCTTTCTCGGACCCAGAATGTACAAGAATGGATATTCCATGGGTCTTTCCCCCAAGGCGCCTCAAGATATCACTCTTCGTTACGGAATTGGTACCCTCTACATAGCTGTCAAATGATTTTTTGGCCGCCCCGCGGAGATTAGGATGTTCGGTGATCTTGTCTTATGCCGTGCACACAGCTTGCACCATACGTATATGTGACATACTGCCGACCATCTGTCTCCTCGGTTGTAAAACCAATGTGTTGTTGAACGGCTGTTCCCCAGTTGTTGAAGGTATTCAACTCAACTTTGTTTCCTTTCGGAATGCCTGCCATCGAGACATTACAAGGAATGTTCAACAGAATTATCGCTCGAGCAAAACACGGAGGCTGATCTCTCGTCGGTACAAACTGCCCGCCAGGAGATAACACGCGCTCGCTAATTTCCCTGTAACAGATGACGAACCAATGATCGTGCTCGTTGTGTCCTTAATAAGCCAAATCGCGCATCACTTTGCAAAAGGTTTTTGGTCAGGACGTTCGCGATATGCGCATGTCAAAAGTCTAAGTTTATTTCCGCTTTCTGTTTGAGTTTTTGTCGAAGGTACGCTCGTTGGAAATTAAAGTTTTACAGGAGGCGATTCTATTGTTTTATGATACCATTTTGCTGGATTTCGTTACAATTATGGGCGAGTGATAAATCGGTCGCCTGGAGGTCTTTGGGCGTGTGTGGGCGCGATCGCTCGCCCTTCCTCGCGAAGACTGGCTATAGGGTTCCATCAAATATATTTGAAATTTCCTTTGGAAGGTAGTTTTACTTAGCTTTTATCAAACAGAATAGCTTTGGGACGTTTGGAGAAGTCGGAACCAAAATGATCATGCACCTGTCGAACTTTCGTTATCAAGTTCGATTTAGAGATTTAATTCTTTTTCAGCAAAAACGTCTCATAATTTGTTTATAATTTACATCTGAAGATATAACCCCTAGCAAGTAAGTCGCTAGTTCAATTTAATATGTCACATCAAGAAAACAGACGTACGTCACCTCAAAGTACCGGTAAAGATCGGCTGCTGGTTGTCACATAAATAAATGAAGTCTGCAATAGGGGTTTTAGCGCGTATGGATACCTGAACTTGCTACTTATACTATAAAGGTTATGAAGACGTGAAAGTGATGAAAATTGCACATTAAGCAATTCCTATAATTAATATCATCACCAACCTTACGTAACTTGAAAAAACCTTGGACTACATTCACAGGTGGATCAATCCTTGAGAAAAAAATTACGGGTTGGCCATGCATGGGTTATGTCCCCTGGTATTTCGTGGAGAGCATTGATCATTCAGAAAAAAAAGGAAGAATAATTTGGTATTCAGGGACAAAGCGGGCAATATTCTGTTGATATTTTGAAAGCAGAATGGAGAGAAAAGACTGATGAAAAGGGAGACATATGAAACGGGCTGTAGAACTACCTTCAATTATTCTTGGAGCAGTTTTCATTTGGGTTGTATCGGGTACCTTATTCAGAAAAGACCATTCCATTACCCAAGGGTTCCCGAATTGTCAGTAGAATTTGACCAAAGCATAATTCATAATAAAACTTGTTATTTTTAAAAAAAAATTATAAAATGATTCCACTATATCAATAATCCAAAAGATACAAAAGGCACACCTACAAAATACATTCTGTACTGGATAGAAGTTTTGAGCACCTGCCTTCAGTAGTTTTCAAGATATGGAATGTTTACGAAAATGGGACGGACAGACGGACAGACAGACAGACAGACGGACGGTCGGACCCACAACAATACCCCTATGCCCATTCGGGCTGAGGGGTAAAAATGTCACAGACATACCGAATACGAATGGGTGGAACAACATAATATAGAAACCCCATCACATGATAATACATCTGCTTATGACGGATGTATTAAAAGATGCAGATCTATAATAATTTCGCGGTGTATTTTATGGGAAGAAATTTTCAAAATCATCAGCAGGAAAATTGTCCTGCTCATCAAAAAGTTGCCGAACATTTTCATCTTGGCCAGGACAAAAGTTTTTGTAGGACAAAGTGATGTTTTTATCCTTTAATATGGAACTATTTTCGAGTCGCAAACAAATTTCTCAATCATGCAATCGCCCTTTACTTTTGTCGTATTGTTCAGTCTTCAAAATCAAGCCTTTATTCCTCTGTTTTCATGCCGTCCTTTTAAACGGAGTGCACAGGGAGAAAGGCGAGGATCGTTCTCAGTCAAATTTTTCAGAGAACGTCTCTGTAATCAAGCATGGTCGATTTATCTTCCAATCTGCCTTAAAATTTTGTGTCACTGCCATGCTAGATGATGTTGACACATGCAGAGCTATTGCGGCTTTGTCTGCCCCCTTGGTCGATGACCTTTTTAATGTAAAGCCAACACGAGGTTACCCTTGAATGGCTGCTGGTCATCGTACCTCATTCCGTGTGACTGACACGCTTCACCCAACGCCTGTACACTGCTCGACAAGCAGCCGAAATACAAAGTGCTCATAGACACATGGTAAATATAAATTTAGAATTAGGTCAATAATTCAGACCAATCAATTGTAGGTCACGAGGAAATCCCCTTTCAACATTCCATTCTGCAACAACAGCAACATCCAACATGGCGAGTTTACTTTCGTTTACATTTGCACGCGAATTCAGTGAATAAAACTAAACGAAGCGATTGCCCTTATTTAGCAATCTCATAGCAGGTTTTATACTTTCTAGCGATTCAGGGCTGATAAACTGTTGTGTCAGACAATCGTCTGAAAAACAAATCATTTTTACTGGAGAATACGATTTTTTGCCAGACATTTCATTTCATTTCATTTCAATCTTTATTTAACGTCGGAATGGTTAATACAGATAACATTAGCTACAAAAGCTATTGGTCCGACCAACATATGTGTGTATATATATATATAATTAAAAGAGTATGGAAGCATGTATTGCAACGCAGATAAAACGGACTAGGCAAAAAAAAAAAAGGACCGCAACATAACAGGAATACCATAAGATTCCTATTTACAAGGTAGTAAAACTAGGATAGATTTAATTAATTAGAAATATCGTATCTGCAGAGATAACAAGAACAGCTTGGACCTTTCCACTTGTTAATAATTCGTTTAAAACACTTAAAATTGTCCTCATTTCTGATATCCGAGGGGAGGTCATTCCAGATTTTGGCACCCATGTAGCCAAAACTTCTTTTGCCATGATTTTCCCCCTTGACTCGGGGTACCGATAGGATACTAGACCCTCCCCTCAGACCATATGAACTTTTTCGTCTATTAAAAATGTCTTGCAGATATCCCGGGGATATGTTGTTTAAGATCTTAAAAACTTCCATAGCTAAGAGACGGGTTCTTCTTAAGTGAAGTGTTGGTATACCTGCTTTTTGTAATAAAATATCATAGATAAAATCTTTAAAAACAAATCCCATGTCACAAAAAAACATGTTCGACAAATCAATGTATATTTACTTCCCTGTATTTAGTTGCAGTTGAGTTTTCCCTGGCATCTTTATGGTTTTGACCTGTAACTCGTGAAATGTGTCTCATTGTTGCATGCAGAAAATACCTGTAATGATTTTACTAGTCCTGGTATTATTAAGTCAGTGTAATTGTGGTATGCAACAAATAAGCATTGCATCAGTGACATTCACTTTTTGAACTCAAGATATCTTGTTAGGTTTTAATTCAATCCATTAAGAGTTATCTACCTTTGTGGACTCTTCAGACATAGCTCGACATATGTCCAGAAGCTGCATCTGTTTGTTCAGGGAGACGGGTCGGAGTTCACTGGAGAAGACGACAAGCTGATAGTCCTTTTCTGTGCGGGCTGTAACCAAAGCCATGGTTGCTGCGGCGACTGCGGCCGAGACGGCGGGGGCGCCATTGAGGCCTTGTAATGCCAAAGAACCTGTAATACTGATACCTAGGACAAACTTCTTGTTCGTGGGTTGGACACTCTGTAAGTAGAAAAAATAATATAATATAATATAGAAATTTTTTTTACAGGTCTAACAAAATTAACAACAAACAGTCTCTTCAATATATAGTTTGGCCGTCAAAGGAAGCCCTTTGAATTTGTTGTTATCATAGGTCACCAAAGTGACCCCACAGACCTGACCAAATTTAGTCTATCTCAACTAGAAATGTGGTTGTATCGCATAGCCAAACAAACATGAATTATTCAATTTATGAGAAGAATTCGCATGCAACCCATTGCTTTTTGTGACGAAGGCGAAACCTAGAGAAACGCTTGCACATGATGACGTGATTGGTTAAAAATTGTGTGTATCTGTCTTGCTGATTGGCTGTAATGAAGTGACATTTGCGAAGAACACTAAGTTGCTAAGACAGAGATGTAACCATAGTTGTAGTGAAGATGCATGCAGTCATGCAAGAAATAGTAGTGTACAAGCCTACAGAACATCCACTTGGTGTTTACCTTGAAGGAATTATAGAATACCGTGTTGAGAGACTCTTGTATGCGGGCGTTAGGAATCCATTTTAATCTGCCTTTCTCCCCTCGTCCCTGCTCATAGACCTTCCAGGCCACCAATACACTGAATGGATGCACCCTGAAATTACACGAGAGCAAAAACAGCAATAGACATGTGAAATATGTTTTGTATCAGGGATCAAAGGATCAAACAACTGCAGGCGTTCAAATTTTCAGGCATTTTCCAGGACTTTCCAGGTTCTAAATCCTCATTTTCCAGGTCATTTTAAATGGTCGAGAGTCCCTTCAGGCTTTTACCAGATCACAAATTTTATCTTCCCTGATCCTAAATTTTCATATTCCACCTTACCACTTCAGAATGAAGTATGGATATATTTCTTCAAATAGAAAAATATATTTCTTTCACAATTTCATAGGAATTTTTTTTTATACAAGCAAGATATTAGTTGTTTTACACATCTGTTGAAGATTTTCAGGCTTTTCCAGGTCCTTCATGCAAAAATGCTGTTTTTTCACGGCTTTTCAAGGCCTATAATATGCCATTCATTTGCAATGCTTTCCAGGGGTCCTCGGTGGCCGAGTGGTCTAAGGCACTTCGCTGGTGACCGCTAGCCTCACACCGCTGAACTGGCACGGGTTCGAGCCCAGTTGGTCCATGTGTGAAAGTTTGTCAGTTACTTGCCAAAGGGCGGTGGTTCTCTCCGGGTACTCCGGCTTCCTCCACCAACCAAACTGACTGTCACCGCATACATGTATGAGTGAAACAAACTTGAGTGCGACATTAAGCCAAATTCCCTCCCTCCCTCCGCAATGCTTTCCAGGTTTTCGATGCCCTCTATGAGCCCTGATGTGTAGACTGGAAAGGTGGTCATTGAATATCTCAATACTTAACCCACAGACAATATGTGTATGGACAAGACATAAAAAATATGAAAACATTTGTGTATCAAAGTGAATCTCATGTAAGTTTTCATTATGAAACTGAATGTACATTCTGTGTAGGCATGGTAGGCAAGGCTGGAAATAGGTACCTGCCAAATTTTAAAACACCCCTGCAGATCATGATGAACTACTCCAGCTTGAATCTCCATTTACAAAGGTAAAAAGGTCATGGTGCAGAACATTTCCCAAAATAGGGGTGACAAGTAGTTATGACAGGTACTTATTTCCAGGCTTGGTAGGGAATATCCTCTTTCTTTTGTTTGCAGTGGCCGAACTCCCGGCCAGGGTTTGAATCACACACCGAGTGAGTAATAGAATATTTCAGCTATATCGCGACAAACCAACTAAGCACCACCCAGCCAAGTTGCGTTCCTGCTACTTCAAAGAAGAAAACTTTGAAGCAGCATGGAATCGGACACCCGCCATCCACCCTATAAAACAGAGGACAGCGCACAAGACACAGACCATGCAGACAGGACGCTCACATGGTGCAATAAAGACAAGTGATATTACAGTGTTAGACATCACATTATCAATTTCCTGTTGCTTCTCAGCAAAATGCATTGTTGAATCACCAAACTCACACTGCCCTACAAACTGAGCAAAGAAGAATTCCCACTGGTGAACTCGCTTCTTGCCACACTACGCCCAATCATGAAGAACTGCCATACTCCTTCCCTCTTTTGAACCACCCAATCCCCTCAGCAACTGAGATTGACAATCAGATCATCAACCACCACTCTTCCTACAATTCGTCGGATCATCAATCACCACTCTTCCTACAATTCGTTGGATCATCAACCACCACTCTTCCTACAATTCATCGGATCATCACCCACCACTCTCCCTACAATTCGCCGGATCATCAACCGTCACTTTCCTACAATTTGTCGGATCATCAACCGTCCCTCTTCCTATAATTCGTCAGATCATCAACCACCACTCTTCCTACAATTCGTTGGATCATCAACCACCACTCTTCCTACAATTGGTCAGATCCACCACCACTCTTCCTACAATTCGTCGGATCATCAAACACCACTCTTCCTACAATTTGTTGGATCATCATCCACCACTCTGCCTACAATTAGTCGGATCATCAACCACCACTCTTCCTACAATTCATCGGATCATCAACCACCACTCTTCCAACAATTCGTCGGATCATCAATCACCACTCTTCCTACAATTCGTCGGTTCGACAACCTGATCATCGTCCCAATCCACTCCCGCAAGGGTCCTACATGCAAAGGTAATGTTGTAGTGGCCGAGTTCCCGATCAGGGTTTGAACAATTGAGCTCACACTTATGTAGGCCTAAAATCCAACAAACATACAGACACTGAACATTTTGAATTGGTATTGAAATTTAGACAGTGATTTTGCAAGACCTATGAAAACAAATTTCAATATTTCCATGTGCCCGAATGGGCAGCACTCACATTTATAAGAAATTCATTTATTTGTCGATTCAAGCCTTACCTTGCTTCTACTAGAGCGGATTCATCCTGTAGTCTCTCTATCACTCGGTCTGTTGTATCACTCACAGATTCCAGTAATCCTAGAGATGCCAGCTTACCTAAACTGTTGAGGACCCCAGTAAACGGTATGATGCCGACGAGGGCCAACCAAACCTGTCAACAAATAGAAACAGGGATAGAAAAGTTCTGCAGCGTCTCTACTAGCTATCAGCAAATTCTGTGAGAAACTGGTAAGCCTCGGGTAGAAATGTGCAGGTCCTCATACACTGTAGTGTTGGACTTCATTTCTAGATGTTAAACCTTAATTCTCCCTTAATTCTTCTCATTTCTAGACAAATTGAGTTATCCCTACAAAGCTCTACTCCAGACTGTGCCCATTCTCCAATAGCGAAGTCTCCTAACTGTGACTGTATGAGTAATTTGCCCTTGTGCGCTAGTGGGCGCTTGAGTCAGGGGGGACAAAATGTGGACTGGATAAGATGAGAAGAGATAGGTAGTCATCAAAACAGTGAAATATATTGAGCAAACGACAATTCCAATAACTTCAAAATTGGGTTCGGTGGAATGACAGACCACACTTGTCAATGTAATATTTCGTATTTGACCATATCCATGTTTAAGGTGACATTTTCTATTGTAGCGCCAGTGACATAAGGCGTAATGTCCTTTGTTGACGTCATGATGCTGTCGCCATATCTGATTGTTGCATGATGTCACAATACAACGTTGCTAGAAGAGAGATACATTGTATGGGATTTTGTCCTCCCCGATTCAAACGTCCTCTGGTGGACAGGGGCAAATACTCTTATCGTGACAGAATGGAAACTTCCATATTTTCAGAGATTATAACCTCCCAAACTGTTGGTGTAACACCCTCTGACTTCACTAAGCTGATATATGCGGCCTACATGCACACTCAGTCTTTATTGATTTTGATTGACACCCAAAGCATTTATCTGCATACAAGAGAGATGTTCAACTATTTGACAAGATCACAAAGTACACAATTTGCAACTTCTTTTTTAGCTGCGAGATACAGGGCCGACTCTCCTTCAATTTATCTAGTGACGGACTACAGACCTTGTGTTTTGACGGGCGCAAACGCTCCCGCTCCATATCACGTGCCTAAAATGCATCCCTAGCATGAGATTTATAGCGCGCCTTCATTCCGATCGTTTAATTTCCTTTCCTGTTGAAAAATGCAACGGATATCTATCATTGCACGCTGAGAAGGAGGATATCCTTCCCACTTTGAATCTGACCAGGGCACGGCCATGTTTTGCAGAACGGCATCATGAGATTAATACTAAATTATTAATAAGTTGGAAAGTCAAAATCCCACGAGATCCGACGTTCCTGTGATGTTTCAGTAGGGTAGCCACAGGAAATTGTGTGAATCTGTCAACATTTCTCGCGTGGAACATCGATGGCATTGGGTCGTGTCCTGTGTCTACAAAAATCTATTTGCCGCTATTTGTCACTCCCCTTGGTGACTTCAATGGAGTGATTTGCCTCTCTCCTGCTTTTTTCTAACGTCAAGGTCTGGGACTATTCTGAATGGCTGAGAGCCATGCGCACAAAAGCTGTGCACCACATTTTTAGCAATAAAATCAGAGGGTACATGTATATGTGAATGTGGGAGGTATACAATTTGATGCCAAGAGTGAGTGAGTGAGTGAAATGATCTAATGTCACTTTCAACTATATTTCAGTCATATCACGAAGTTGGGTCCTATTCCTTTCACACCTGGAACCCCACGGATAGGGTCATATTGCTTTTTTCATCTGGGAACCCCACGAGTGAGACACACATGTGCCCCAGTTAGTCGCCTCTTATGACAAGCTGTCTGAGGAGCTGAGGCCTATTCTTACCAAGACCTGGGGTGTGCACAACATCCCACGTTAACTGCGGGAGTTCCATGGGGCCTGATGCCATGAGAATACACTGTGCCATATTATGATAAATAGTTACTACAGTGACCCTCTAATAGCACGTACTACAAACTTTCAATCTTTCAGTTTTAGTGCCTTCTCACAATATTTAAACTGACCAACCACAACAACCTGGATTCTTCCCGACTAGAATATCCAGAGATGTTTTATCAGGTTGGTATAGATAAAAGAAACCTGCCGGCTGTCATTTGTGGATATCACACTTACATTATCAGCCATGGTACATGTACAGTGCATTATGGGGAATTTCTCTCAGGTTCTGATGTCAATGCTCATGCCCAGGTCACTGGACAATCCCACAATGCAACTCCTGTATGGGGAAAGCTATTGCAATATTGAGTACATGGGGCCTACCTCCTGGGATTTGAGTAGCCCCGTGGGGACATGTTCTTTGCTGAAGTGGTGCTGTTCGATGAGTCGCGCCACCTGGTGGTCATCGCTGGAGTGTTTGACAGTATCGACAGCCTCGAGGTACTGGAGTAGATCCTTCATGTCGTCCGTGGCGTCATCCTTTGGGAACAGTTTCTTCACCTCCTCCAGACCCTTCACAGTGTACTTGAGCACTGCTGATATGCCTATAAACATAAACAACATCACAATTCATCATAGGATTAGAGTGAGTGAGCGAATATGATTTAACGTCGCTTTCAACTATATTGCAGTTCTATCATGACATCTGGGTCCAATTCTTATTTACACCCGGGAAACCGCATGGGTATAGGGTCATATTCCTATTTACATCCGGGAACCTTCACAGGTGGTGGGGTCCTATTTCTTTTCACATATGGGAACCCCATGGGTGCCTCAGTTGCCTTTTATGAGAAGCTGTCTGAGGAGCTGAGGCCTATTCTTACCATGTGCACAAAGACACCCCATGTGAACCCCAAGAGCCCCATGGGGCTATTATAGGATTATATGTGAAGCTTCCAAAATTTCTGGGGTAGAAATTTTACTGGGCACAGTGCTGGTTGTGCCCACTGATTTTCAGGAACACCCTTGCAGAAACATTGAGTGACTGAGAGAATAGAATTTAATGTCGCTTTCAACAATATTTCAGCTATATCACGACGAACCAACTAAGTACCACCCAGCCCAGTTGTGTTCCTGCTACTTCAAAGAAGAAATCTTTGAAGCAGCATGGAACCAGACACCCTCCATCCACCCTATAAAACACTGAGGACAGCGCACAAGACACAGACAGGACGCTTACATGTTGCAATAAAGACAAGTGATATTACAGTGCTAGACATCCATGACATCACATTATCAAGTTCCTGTTGCTTCTCAGCAAAATGCATTGAAGCAACAGGAACCTGAACCCACCCAACCACCCGCTTGCAGAAACAGACCTAGCAAACCCCTCGATATATACATGTATATAAAGAGAGCATTAGATCTCGTTCAGCAATATAGAGACGAGAGTGATGCATATATACAGGTCAATGTGAAAGGCTACATATAATATGTACATGTAGAGAAGACATGTACAGTTACATTATATTATTCATTCCGTAAATTTATACGACACAGCAAAAGATAGAATGTACAATGTGCTGTAAAGTATCAGTTTTCTTGTTTCCCATTTCAGGAAAGAGTGAGTGAGAAGGAATTTATCGTTCAATAATTTTTCAGTCACACCATCGCCCACATACATGAATGACAGAGCGGGCCTATGTTGCCTATTTTTGTGCTGCTTCACTGAAGTAGAATACTGTACAATGTACAATGATCATGGTATTTCACCCTGTCACATTATCCTGACACCAGACCAACCAGCCCTTGATCTAGACTGTTGATACTGAGCACCAAGTGAGGAAGCAAGCAAGATTCAAGGTTGATTCTTTGGCCATTGTCACTTGATTGGTTGTTTAGCATGACCTTGATTACTTAAATACACATGCTAGATGCTATAATTATTTATTATTGATTATTAAATTGCAGAACAATTGTATACGAATATGAAGAAAATGAGTAAGTTTTTCTCGTGAAAATGTAAATCCCTCATCTATTTTAATTATTTGCCCTCAAAATATAGATGAGGTGACAATGGCCTTTGGTATGACTGCCTGGGATTGATACACTTGTGTGTATGAACATGTCATGATGTGAATACGTCATGATGTATGTAAGTCTATTGGAGAACTTGAATCGGGTGGAGACATTAATACGAAGCTGCGCATCTGAAAACCCCTCGGCTCTGGGCGCCAGCCATTCATAATGTATTCAATTTAAAACAAGACTTCAGGAACACCAAGCAGTCAAGTAACAAATATACAGATTATGAAAAATTTTGCCATTAGAAATGGCCTCAAACGTTTCCGTCCAATCAGAGAAACCGGTATTCATTACATAAGTCTGTTGATGCATCGATGATGTATACCAAATTTTACATCGAACATTTGAAAATTATCTGAGATAGAGATCCCTAATGATTTCGCATAAATTAAAGATGGCCGCCCATCCTTCCCACCACTCAGAGAAACTGATGTGGTTATTCATTGCAAGTGTCTTGATACATAGATTCTGTATACCAAGTTTCATATAGAACACTGAAATGACATCAAAGATAAACATCATTAAAGATTTTGCATAAATTAAAGATGGCCACCAAGGTTTCCGCCCAAGCAGAAAAACCAGAACTGTCTATTGATACATCGATGATGTATACAAATTTTACATTGAGCACTTGAACCGTATCAGAGATATAGATCATTAATGATTTCGCATAAATTAAAGATGGCCGCCCATCCTTCCCGCCACTCAGAGGAACCGATGTGGTTATTCATTGCAAGTCTCTTGATACATCGATGCTGGATACCAAGTTTCATATAGAACACTGAAATGGTATCAAAGATATATATCATTGAAGATTTTGCATAAATTAAAGATGGCCGCCAAGGTTCCGCCCAATCAGAAACGCCAGAACTGTCATTTATCGTAAGTCTATTGATGCTTCGATGATATATACCAAATTTTACATCGAGCACTTGAACCGTATCAGAGATATAGATCATTAATGATTTCGCATAAATTAAAGATGGCCGCCCATCCTTCCCGCCACTCAGAGGAACTGATGTGGCTATACATTGCAGATCTCTTGATACATCGATGCTGAATACCAAGTTTCGTATAGAACACTTGAATGGTATGAGAGATATATATCATTGAAGATTTTGCATAAATTAAAGATGGCCGCCAAGGTTTTCACCGAATCAGGGAAACTGGTTTGGTCATTCCTTTGAAGTTTCTTGATGCATCGATGATCTATACCAAGTTTCACACTGAACAGAGAAATGGTACCTAAGATACACAAGATTAATGATTTCGCATAAATTAAATATGGCCGCCAAAGTTTCCAACCAATCAGGTCCAGATTCAATAGGGTTCTGGGTCATGAGCATATGGATGTGCAGTGCAAGTTTGGGGTGCCTAGGGTAAGTCGTTCTAAAGATATCTTGGTAACAAGAAAGCTGTGATGGTTTCGCATAAATTAAAGATGGCCGCCAAAGTTTCTAACCAATCAGGTCCAGATTCAATAGGGTTCTGGGTCACAAGCATAAGGATGTGCACTGCAAGTTTGGTGTGCCTAGGGTAAGTCGTTCTGAAGATATCTTGATAACGAGAAAGGTGTGACGGACGGACGGACGGACGGACGGACGGACAGACGGACAGACGTACATGACGACAATACCCTTCGGCCAAATTTTGGCCGAGGGGTAAAAACCCCACAGCTAAACATTCTGAAGGTACCGTAGTACCACTGGAATGTTACCAATCTCAATGTAGACTGCCTACATGTACACGGTTGAGGGACATAGCCCAGCGTGTGAATGAGGTTTTAATAACATGTAGTATTACGGTACCTGAGATCTACCTGTAATTTGAGAGACCCCCTACCCCATGTTTATTGTTCATGTTCATTGCATTGCAACTGTGGAATTCTGGGGTGCAATGCATTATGAGAGAGGGGAACAACATTGTATTCCTTTCATGGACCATATTGGTTTATCAGTTTTTAATACATGTAATATGTGAAATAGAAAGTCAAAGGTTTATTCAAGGCCCATGGTTCTGCCCATGTTGTCTGGCGGTGGGTGGAAAATGAAAAGATATTGGAGAGTAAATACCGACAAGAGTGAATAACTCTCGCCTGGACACACAACAAAATACTTCCCCAAGGGGTTTTTTTTTTACCCATGTCTAGTCATGGGGTAGAATCATTTCTACTAGTCTACTCATAACATACATGTAACACAGGGCCTGATCTCGGTCATATTTGAAAAATAATTTATAATGGATTTGGGTGCCATGGGTTATTTGAGTGCCATGTATATTAATTTCTTCTCTGAACATGCTGAAACTAATAGTAAAATTAATGTTGTTAAATAGCAAGCTGTCAAAATGGATTTTAGAGCATTTATTACTGGTCCATTTCTGCTTCATGGTCCATTTCAATATACCTTGCCACACTCCGTGTCGCATATGGGTGCCATATCTAAAAGTCTAGATCAGGCCCTGTAACGATAAAAAAAATAAAAATATTTCTCTTGTACATGTATTATCCTGTGTTGCATAAATTATGGAAGCCAGATTAAGCAGTACCAGTAGCTCATAGACAGTTCGATTTCTGTTGCCAGTTTCTTGTATTCGTTATAAAGGTTTTTGAGCAAAAATTTAATTAGAAGCAAAAATAATTCTTTTGGGCTACCTGCCTGTTAGTTAAACATTCCTACATGTATTCTGACAGGTAAATGTAAACTGGTGTTAATTCCGAACCCTGAGTAGTGCTCTCTAAATGCTTTCAGCAATTTATATTAATATTTTATCTGAAAATATGATACCGGGTACACCGAGCATAATTTCTTTGCAATATATGTACAAGTACATTGTAATGTGTAATATCAGGGATTCATTCACGTCAGTTCTACGTACCGAATTTCGGTTCGTAGATTGAGTTTAATACTCAATTTTTCAGTTCAAAACTCAATTTTTTTGAGTAAAAAATCAACATTTTTCACCAAAATATTTATACTCAATTTGTGTGTTGGAAACTGAATTTTCAAGCTCCAGAAACTGAATTTTCAAGCTTCATAAATTCGAAATTTCAATACACGATTGTCGGGAAATCATCTGGTAAAACTGAAATGAGCACGGTCCCATGGTCGCGGTAGCAAATGTGAATCTGTCGGCAACAGGGGTAGAATTTCGACGGGGAATCGATTCTCGTCAAGACTCGCCTAAAATGGATCTTGCAGGAATCTATTTGGATTCGCGCAATCAAAGCTTAGCGTAATCAGTGTGGTGTTCATTCAGGGAGATTTATTCAATATTTCACGGAAATTCAAGTCAAATATCTGACCTGTAATCAGAAAACACCGAGACATCTTTTCGCCTTGCCGCAAAACGGACAGTTGCGGGGCTTCTTCACGTGTTTTGATGACGTAACGCGCAAACTACACCTCGGAAACCTTTGCTCGTTTATTTTTTGGAAGCCTTGAATGCTCTCTGTAAAGGTTCCCGACCTGGCGCCAGATGGCGCTAGTGTGACTGCTAACATGCGGTCGTCAAATGGAAAGTACACTAGCGTGAAAATGAAACCTGGGGCGTTTGGAGTTTATTTAGCAGATAAGTTTGATTCGGATTCATTCATAATTAGAATGACAAACAATTCTCCTGGAGACAGCACATCAGGAGAAGTAGAATTAAGCGGTAAGAAATTTATGAAAATAAAATTGGATCGTTTCTTCAGAGACATTGCCTGCATGAGACCTGTCATGAACAACAACAACAACAGCAAAGAGGTCGACCTTTTACGTTGAGAACACGCATTTCTTCAGAAGTCAGTTTATTTGAGGTCAAGATTTTAAATTTAACGGCACTGCACTTCTTGCTTATGTCTGTGGCTCTTGATTATTTTTTGGTAATTTTGATCTTTCGCGGTATGAAATGAAAAATATGTGAGGCAAAAATATCAGGAATTTCCTTATTTTTTTTTTTATGTTTTTCATAATCTGTTACAAATCCATGACAAATTGTTCGGCCTACTCTTTATAAGGCTCATTAATAATAATTGTTTGTCTTGCGTTAACATCAACTGCTTGACAGTGGTCGGGTTTTATTTATATCTTTTGTCTTGCGATGCAGACAGTCCCAAATGATTTGTTTTTCATATTCAATACAAAGATACAAAAAAAATAATATTCAGAGTATATACATGTATACTTACAATGTAGTAAAAATGTTTAGGTTGAATCCATTTGTGGAATCCAATACAATCATCGTGCAACAATTTTATAAACTAGTATGATTTTGTTTTTCATCGTTTCTTTCTGACAACATAATGGAAATGAGTAATCGCAATCAATAACACAAAATGAATTTAATTACACAAAAGGTTAAAAATACATCAATGGGTAACAGTAAACAAGGTTCATAGAAGATAATATATACCCTGGTTTGTAAAAAAAATTATATACTCAACTTCGGGGGGAAAAAATTACCCTGGTTTGTAAAAAATTTATATACTCAATTTTAGGGGAAAAAAATGCCGATAAATTTTATTTTAACTCAATTTGACTGTAAAGAAACTCAATTTTCTGGATTTCGGTTCGTAAAATTTGGACTTCTATGAATCCCTGAATATATGTAGGCCCACATGAACATGTAAATATAGACAGAGTTAAACAATGATTAACATACATGTAACCATGGTAACAGGCATGAGAATTGCTCAAGTCGAAAAACACTGAAAAATGTTAACCCCCCTAAAGAAAATGCCAAATTTGAATGTTTGGAATGAAAAGCTGACACATTTGAAATCTGACTTTTCAACAAAATACACTGAAATCAGTGTTTCCGCTGAGTATTCTCATCCCTGAATTGTAATACATTGTAATTATTATTGAACAAAGATTTTCTGGAAAAAAAAAAAACGAGAAAAAACAGGAACTTTTTCCTCTCCAGACTGCCATTCATCATTCTGGTCGAGTGAATTTTACATGTACGTATGTTCTAATCTTCCCAGCAGAGTATATTGTACTTAGAGACATGCCAAGTTAATATTCCGTCTTAGCGGATCTGTTATGTTTGGAATGTCTGGCCTTTCTATCAGTTGAAACACAGCATATTCTCAAATGCCATACACCAGACAAGCACACTGGTATAAACTGAGCCAGGATGATCCAGGTCAGTAATATTAATTACCCAATCAATATAGCCTAGTCCAATGATACTGTATTACCCAATCAACAATAAGGCCACTGTCACGTAATTCGTTGTTACATGTAGCATAACCTTGGTTTTTGAAATACACATGCTAGATGCTATAATTATTTATTATCAATTATTAAATTGCAAACCAATTGAATTGTATACAAATATGAAGAAAATGTTTTACTCATGAAAATGTAAAGCCCTCATCTAGTTTAATTATAAATTAAGCTCTGGGCAATTTTTTATTTTTAAATTTTTGTAAATTAGCGTAGGGAATGGTGCTCTGTCAGAGCAGTTGAGAAGTAAATGTTTCTAGTCCTAAATAAGACAGGAATTACTGGAAAAGAAACAAATGTGATATTCGTAGCGCGATGAAACTTCGTAGCAGACGACATTTATAACCTCCTTTCTCCGATCAAATGGTTTGCGGAAAATATGGCGGAGATACCTGGAAACGTATAATGCCGACATATTTTTGCAAGTTACTGACATTTTCGAGTGCTGGGCACATCTTTTTTTTTTTACTTTAGTGCCGGGCGGCCAAAATTAGTCCCGGGTGCTCTCGCCCAGCATGGGCAGAACCCTGCTCCTATCAGTGATATCCGGATGCTGCCATTTTCACAAACCACGATTGAATGAATATTTCCCATTTTCTGTAGAATGGGTACAGTCTTCAACACGCTTTTAGGGAGCGCCAATTTGCTCCCCCCCCCCCTCGCTGCGCGTGACTTTGCCTGCCCTTCCTTGCGCTTAGCAACCCCTGCCCTTTGATTCCGAATTAGGCCCTGAATGCGTACCATTCATGTCAGTATATGGGTAACCCATATATCTAAAGCTACATGTACGTTGTCTTCCTGTAATGTACATTGTACATATAAAAAAATATCCAACAAGGAAAACTGGAATAACTTTCTTATCCTATATTGTTAGAAATTGCATGGATTATGTACCCTACATACATTGTAAGATGTGCACGACGACACCCCAGGTCAATCCCTGCATTACCCATGGGATGGGATAATTGACATGATTGAGAACATAAATTTACTACAGTACATGTACATGGCTAAGGGCATTAAAGGCTAGCTAGTGTGAGAATACAAATGCCTTGTGAAAACATATGCACAGCGAATCACTTAAATTAATAAGCAGAAATATGTACATGTATGGGGAAGTGAAGACAGCAGGCTGAGGGAGGCATGTGTGGAGATGTACCCCGGTAACCAGGAAGCATTCTTGGAATGTGCTTCAATCTTTTGCCAGGTGTGCTAGACCTATGTCATGTATGTCATGAATGTGTACTGTATACAACTGTAGTTTAACATGTTTAATAGCATCAATGGTTACAGAGCAGAGACAATATACAGATCTCTGTGAGATTATCAGGAGAAATGTGGAATGAATGGACCCTATGCCTACAATGCAAGCAGCGGGCGATTCATGTATATGAAGATACATACATGTAGTACCGTACTTGTGAAGATATCTTGGTGTTTAGACGAGATGATCAGGCGGTACCGACTAAACTACGTGAGATGGGGGAGGGGGGAGGGGGGACAGTCTTGAGATGGGGGAGGGGGGACAGTCTTGAGATGGGGGAGGGGGGACAGTCTTGAGATGGGGGAGGGGGGACAGTCTTGAGATGGGGGAGGGGGGACAGTCTTGAGATGGGGGAGGGGGGACAGTCTTGAGATGGGGGAGGGGGGACAGTCTTGAGATGGGGGAGGGGGACAGTCTTGAGATGGGGGAGGGGGACAGTCTTGAGATGGGAGGGGGATGGGGAGGGGGATGGGGGAGGGGGAGTCTTTTGTGTCTGTAAAATTTGCGGGAGTGGTTGATCACTCTCCTAGATTTTGTATTGCGAGAGTGATTCACTCAAGATGTCAGTATTACTGTGCATTACTTAATAACTCTCCTGGGGGAAGTTGAGTGATTGAGAGGGAGACTTGTCACTCACCTTAAAACGAGCCGAGAGAACTGGAGGGGGGAATTGAAGAGCCCTCCTGACAGTGCATATTGAACTACATTTCATCTTAGCTTCTCGTACACATCAGGCACAGTCGAGTTTGAATCAACATACATTTACTCAACTTAACTGCAAGAATACGTCACTAATGTAGGTGGTTCACTCCTGCCATTGAACAAGGTGAACAGACAAGTGCAGATCAATCTGATCTTGGCAGTTCGACTGAGGAGCTGTTTTTAGCAGTCAAGCCCACCAAGATAGCGTGCCAAGATTATTTTTTCATGGTTGCTAACTGCCTTTTTTTATGCTATCCTGAATTCCTTTCGTCTGTCTGAGGTATCACTTCTCTCACAGAATTAAACTATGTCTGTACTTTGCCATCAGCCGTAGAATTCATACACCTAAGCCAGAGGTGTCTCTGTAGTGTAGTATTTTAAACCTCAGTTATATTCCCAATACCACTGTGAGACTAGTATCTTCCTACAGTATGCAGATACAGACATGCATGCATTGTACATATACATTGTAAAGGAGTACCGTATGGTCCCCATGTGTATTGCAAAGATTGGATTTAAAAAAAAACTATAATATTGTTGCGGAGGTATTATTATTATTTCAATTTTTTGCAGCCTCATTTCCCAGGGGCCACAACAAAAAAATTCAGTTGGTCGCCATTTGGGGAGTAAGGCAAAACATTTACTCGCCACATTGGCGATCTGCTGTTTTATTCACTCGCCAATCCAGAACGACCTTTGCATGTAAATAAAATGATAGACGAATCAGTGTTATCCGATATAGACCGGACACGAACACTTCAGTGATTTCCTGTTTTTTAGGCCAGTGACCTTTGACCTTTGACCTTGACCTTCATTTTGGTGGGCGACACATTGTCTCCCCATAGGGTATCCACTCACCAAAAATTAGAACTGTAGATAGAAAACCGTCCCAGATATAGACAGGTCACAACAGACGGACACACAAACGGAAACCGCCATCACATAATACGTCCGCCTTTTGGCGGGCATAAGAAGTCGGACAGGTGAAACAAAGTTTCAAACTCTTCTATGCAAACTTTTACCACATGACGTGTGTCTTTCAGCATACCAAATTACTGAGATGGTGTAACTTGACTACAAGTGTTTTAGAAGCGACACTAAAGTCAAAACGCACATGTCGTGCTTTAGGCGTGCCATCTCTGCACTGGAATGGGATGGACCGATTGAACTCTTGACCTTGAAGTTGCAAATTCCCGCCAAGTTGGTGTCATAGAATTTGTTTTCGTTAGTTCTACTATATACGATGATTTTATTGGCTGAGAACAGGCCAGACATTCCAAACATCAGATCACGTGGGCTCTATAAATATCCTAGGCTTTCCCCAGTGTCTGTGTATCATCAGCATTATTCTCTGTCATTATTTCTTGTACATTTTCGGACCGATCGGATTTCGCTGCCTGATCAACTTTACACAAAATTACTTTGGCGACTAAACAGTTCATGAACCAAAAATTCACTCGCCACTTTTACTCTATTTTTTAATCGACACATTGGCGGGTAACTGAACAATTCAGTCGCCAGTGGTCATTTTTTAGTCGCCATTGACGAGTTGTCGACCGGGTTTTGTGAGCACTGTTTCCGCTTCAAGGTCAATGTGACTGCCACCAACCTGTTGCCTGTCATGCCTGTGGAATACTGCAAGATGCCATTGTGATTTGGTGCATGGGATCCCACTGGGATATGGGACAAAATCTTACTGGGATATTGTAAGAGATCCAGCGGGAATTTGGTGCAGGAATCAGGATCCCACTAGGATATTGTGCAGGATCCTGCAGGAATATAGTATGGGATCCCTCTAAGATTTGGTGCACAATCTCAATGGGATAGTATGGGATCCCACTAGGATATTGTGTGAGATCCCGAAGGGATACAGTAAGGATCCCACCAGAATTTGGTGCAGGATCCCACTGGGATGTGGTGGAAGATCCTGCTGGGTTATAGCAGGGCTCGCTTTAGAGCATGAGAGATGACCTGCAAAAAAAAACCCTTCCAAAAAATTTGCAGGTCAAATCCAAGATGACCTGCAATTGCAAAATTTGACCTGCATTTTTTTAATAAGAATGTGTGATCACGCAATCTTTTTTGATTGTACGAGTGCCGCTAATCCAAGCTTGTTGAAAATTTCTCACCGTTTGAATTTGCCGTTCGTACTTCGAACACAGCGAGCAGTTCATTTCTGTCACAATATCATGTCCGGGGTTTTTTTCTCCTTTTTCGTAATGTTCAGCCAGTCGTTAAACCCCCACGATCGTACAGTTGATACTTTTGCCATCACACAATTTATTTCATTATTTGGCAGCCCGGAAAATTAATCTGTCAGTTCATTTTGGCCAGTCTCTCAGCAACAAACGAACGGAAATACGATTCCTAGAACAGCGGCGCACGCATGCGTAAGGACAGTAAAGGGAGACAACAGTTCTCTATTTCCAAGTAATGCGCGAGTAGACTCCCCTGAACATATTTACTTTTGCCATCGATCTGAACTCGACCACGACGATGTATTTTGTGTTGAAAAAGATGAAAAGTTTTCTACCTTTTGGACATGCCGTCGACGAAAATGATCTCCAGAATATCCACTGAACAGAAGATAATAACAATTTCTGCCACAGAAATTATGACCTGCAATTTTTTTTTTTTTTTTTTGCAGGCGAATTTTCACATGGCCTGCAACACCTCAAATTTGGCCTGCAAATTGCAATTTGCAGGCCGCCAATTCGAGCCCTGTATAGCATGGGAGATCACCAAATTTTAGTGCAGGATCCCACTGGGATATAATATGGGATCCTACTGGGTTATGGTGTGAGATCCTGCTGGAATATAATAAGGGTTCCAACTAAAATTTGGTGCAGGATCCCACTGGGATATAATATGGGATCCTACTGGGTTATGGTGTGAGATCCTGCTGGGATATAGTAAGGGTTCCAACTAGAATTTGGTGCAGGATCTCACTGGGATATAATACGAGATCCTACTGGGTTATGGTGTGAGATCCTGCTGGGATATAGTAAGGGTTCCAACTAAAATTTGGTGCAGGATCCCACTGGGATATAATATGGGATCCCACTGGCTTATGGTGCGAGATCTTGCTGGGATATCGTAAGGGTTCCAACTAGAATTTGGTGCAGGATCCCACTGGGATATAATATGGGATCCTACTGGGTTATGGTGTGAGATCCTGCTGGGATATAGTAAGGGTTCCAACTAAAATTTGGTGCAGGATCCCACTGGGATATAATATGGGATCCTACATCCTGGGATATAGTAAGGGTTCCAACTAGAATGGTGCAGGATCTCACTACTGGGTTATGGTGTGAGATCCTGCTGGGATATAGTAAGGGTTCCAACTAAAATTTGGTGCAGGATCCCACTGGGATATAATATGGGATCCTACTGGGTTATGGTGTGAGATCCTGCTGGGATATAGTAAGGGTTTCAACTAAAATTTGGTGCAGGGTCCCACTGGGATATAATGTGGGATCCCACTGGGTTATGGTGTGAGATCCTGCTGGGATATAGTAAGGGTTCCAACTAAAATTTGGTGCAGGATCCCACTGGGATATAATATAGGATCCCACTGGGTTATGGTGGGAGATCCTGCTGGGATATAGAAAGGGTTCCAACTAAAATTTGGTGCAGGATCTCACTGGGATATAATATGGGATCCCACTGGGTTATGGTGCGAGATCCTGCTGGGATATAGTAAGGGTTCCAACTAAAATTTGGTGGAGGATCCCACTGGGATATAATATGGGATCCCACTGGGTTATGGTGTGAGATCCTGCTGGGATATAGAAATTTGGTGCAGGATCTCACTGGGATATGGTGCAGGAACGTACTATGATATATGTATGGGATCCTTACTGGGACATAGTGTGGGGACCCACTGGCATATGGTGTAAGATCAGTATTGCCCCCCAGGATTGCCCCCCCAGGATTTGCTGCAGGATTCCACCGGTATATGGTACAGGATCATATTGTGATATAGAGTGGGATCCTACTGGGAAATACATGTAGCTCCCAGGGATTGACTCGGGGGTGTCGTCGTGCACACTCCAGGTCATGGTTAGAATAGGCCTCAGCCCCTCAGAGAGCTTGTCATAAGAGGTGAAAACTGGAGCATCCGTGGGGTCCCGGGTGTTAGAAGGACTAGGACCTGGACCCTACCCATGTTGTATCCGGGTGTGAAAAGGAATAGGAATCAAACATCGTGATACATGTATGACTGAAATAGTGTTGAAAGCGACTTTAAATCATATAGACCACTCACTCATTGGTGTTGAACCCTACTGGGATATGGTGCAGGATTCCACTGGAATATGGTGCAGGATCCCACTGGGATATAAGCTTATGTTTCGGATCTGGGATTGGTGTTGGATCTTACTGGGATAAGGTGCAGGATATTACTGTGATACAGTATGGGATCCTACTGGGATATAATGTCATGAATGTGGGGACCCACAGGGATATGGGGCAGGATCTATTCTTGCTGTGATACAGTATCCCAAGCTTGGAATTTTAACCACTGAAGGCCACCAAAGCCATTGCCTTGGATGGCCTACCTACTGACCTTCATGCCCGCTGCTAATTTCCCCAGGATAATGGCTATGATCCTACTGTGATATATTATTTGATCCTACTGGGATATAGGATGGGTTCCCACTGGGATTGGTGTGGATCCCACTTGGATATGGTGCAGGAACATGCTGTGATATACAGCGGTCGAAATAACGCCGGTCTTCCTGTCGCCGACAAGTCATTTTTTCAAGTGACAACTAAATTAAAATTCCACCTGTCGCCGCGACAAGTAACTATTCTGTCCTAAAAATACTGAATTACGAGCTAATACAGGCCTAACATGACTGAATTGTCTTCCTGGAAACAGTTGTCATGGTTGTTGAGTTTCGTTTTATTTACATCGGACATTCAGTTCGTCATTCATCCCGCTGCCATACAACACGAGGGCTCGGGTACATGTACATCAAACTCCATGCAGGATTAATCTCCCGCTAGATTTGCACACGATCCGCTTGAAAGGCAAAACTAATGGATATAGTAAACGAATTGACTGGCACGATCTAGCGCAATCGGCCTATATTTCTATCGACTATTCATGCCTGGCAACTTCAAGTCGAAAATGAAACCAGAACAAGCTGATTGATTCTGACGTTTTATTTCGGAGAATAAGAGCTCAATAAAACTTCGTCAGTGAGTGTTTTAATCGGAAGAAAATCATACTTGTCAACACGGGCAGCTAACGTAAACGTTGCGTTGCCTGTGCCAATTTTTACTTGCTCCAGACAAGCGGACAAGCGCTAACGTCTAACACTCGCGAGTTGATCGCGTGAAGGCAACAACAACAACAACAATGATTTTGCTTGATAATTTGTCAGAACAATTTAACATTTTCATTTGGGAACTCAACTTATCTCTTGAAGAACACAATATTTATTCACTATAACTCAGTTTTCGCGCGTGTTTGGCACGCATTTTCCCATGGATAAAAGCTCATTTTTTTGGGGTTTAAAACTCAATTTCAAAATTTCCCAAAAACTCAAGTCAAGTTTTTAATCTGGGTAACCCACAAAAAGTTGATAAAACCCTCCTGCTGTTATGATCCTTAAGAAATATCGTTCCAGCAAATTTAATCTCATAATTGAACGTTCTGTTGACATTTTACTTTGAACTTCCTAATAGTGGAACAGTCTGGTGGCAGAAATGAGCCCACTGAGTTAACATCAGGGAGTAAGGACATTCATCTTGGCAATGCACAGCTAAAGGAAGGAGACAAATTTGTCGCTGTCATAAATGTCTCGCGATCGGAAAAAAAATATGTGTGTTCAAATTCTCCAATGCCTGGAAAATGGAGAGACTGGTTGGAATATATAATGGTCAATTCCACGTAAAATTAAACCAAAGTGGCAATTTTTTAATTTGATATTTTATAATAACCTATATACATATATGTACATGTAGTACATGCTCCATGCTTTCAGAAACAAGTCAGGAAATATGCATTCAATCGCCCATGGGCCAGGTGGCGCCACCTACATCTACTGAAATAATTTAGCCTGATAAGGATTTTTTACTGTATAACTGTTTTTTGTGGAAATTTGTACATAAATGCATTTAATCTTAGGTTTTTTGCAATATTCGGTTAAACAGCCACCTCTTGCTCTGATATTTTTCATCAGAACAGGCACTGAATATTTTTATTAAATCGTATGTCCAATAATAAACGTTACTGTCGTGTTGTAGCGCCCGTCACAATATTCTACTAATTTTTAATGTGCTGATAAAATAAAGGTCCATAAAATAACATGAATCCCTTTTCTTCTATTAGTGCTCGAGTACCAACTATATTAGCCAGATTTAATTTTAGCAGTTACTAATTAACCAAGGTAATTAGCGTGACGGGCGCTACAGATTTCATCGTGACGGGCGCTACAGCCTCTGATGTAGCGTCACATTTAGTACATGTGGCCCTAGCATTCAGCTGAACCAGTTGCACTCAAAATTGCAACATTGTTTATCAGGCATGAAGCCACTGTCATGAGTGATGCATGCCTGACTAGACGTAGAGATATTAATACAGGCGCTACGGATTTCATCGTGACGGGCGCTACAGCCTCTGATGTAGCACCCGTCACATTTAGTACATGAGGCCCTAGCATTCAGCTGAACCAGTTGCACTCAAAATTGCAACATTGTTTATCAGGCATGAAGCCACTGTCATGACTGATGCATGCCTGACTAGACGTAGAGATATTAATATTATTGGCCCATATATAATTGCCATCAGTGATTTCCTCTTTTCCTGGTTGCGAGCTTTATACTGGCCATTTCATCTTTGGATTTTGATGCAGTCACAGCTCATTTTGATGATTGGTTTTCACTTTAACCAATATACACTCAAGCTTTTGGTCACATGTTAGCTCATTATCATATGATGTTGAAGTGGCAGTGCCAAATGGCCTATTCGTCACGTAAGGGAAACACAATAGATGACTACATGCAGGGAACCTTTGTTGAACCTGGACAAGCTGTATTGCACACTGTGTCCCCGGTTTGAAGATCCTTACATGATGAACTGCCCCAACAAATATTTTCACACAGTCAAAACTCCTTTCTTAATTCTTTCGAAGATGTCATGAAGGTGTGCATCGAACTCTTTCTGACGACATCAAGAGTAAACTCTGCAATTCAATGCTTCCAACAGAATAAGCTACAGGTGGGATCCGGTGTTAACCTTAGCTACCAGGCCTGGGGGTGCCATCATCTGCATTGTGGCCCTCCCCAGCGTAAGTTCTAACCTTCGAACTGGATCTTTCTTTATCAGGATTTTTCAAAGAAAATTAATGTTGGTAAGAAAGGTGTGTCACCTGCCATATCACCTGGATACAACATGTCGTGAAGATCATTTTTGTTGCTTGATGAAATAGCACATTAAATCAATTGGAATGATGGCATAATGTGTCTTATTCTTGGTGAATATTTCAGAGAATATTGAAATAAACAATTGGACACTTAACGATCAAGTTGTCATTGTCTTATTATAGGATTTATAGGACCTAGCCCATTCTGTTTCAGAGGGTGTAGCGCCCGTCACAAAATATGTAGCGCCCGTCACACTGGAATTTTCAAATTCATGTTAGCAGATAATAAGAGATGGGGCAAACTGTTCTTCAACAAAGAATCAGTACTCAGTACCTTACTATGCCATACTGATAAGAAGTTAAAATCATTTGAGAAATCACAGGGATTTGGAAGTTTCCATACTAACCGCACAAATGGAGGGAAATCCCTGTAGCGCCCGTCACGTTATGCAAATTGTCTGTGATTTTGATTGGTCAATCACATTCTTTCAAATTTTTTATATTACTTTACACTCCTACATGATCTTTAACTGTTTGAAGAATGTTAGTTATATTGAAGCAGTAGTGTGCAAATCTGGCATATTACAATACCAGGAATATACTCTGAATGTAGCGCCCGTCACAATGGAATTGACCATGATGAGAGTATGGTGAAAAAAGTTTCAGGAGTGACAAGCTGAAGTACCAGGGTGACAAGTAAAAAAAATAGGTCTGTCACAGTGACAAGTAATTCTCAAAAAACATTTCGACCCCTGGATATAGTATGGGATCCCACTGGGATTGGTATGGGATCCCACTGGGATACGATGCAGGATCTCGCTGTGACTGATATAGATTATAGTATGGGATCCCAGTCAGATTGGTGTGGGATCCAACTGGGATATCGTGTGGGATCTCACTGTGATATAGTAGGGGATCCCACTGGGATATAGTAAGGGATCCCACGGGGATATGATATGGGATCCTGCTGGGATATAGTATGGGATCCCAATGGGATTGGTGTGGGATCCCACTGGGATATGGTGCAGGTTATTACTGAGATACAGTATGGGATCCTACTGAGATATAATATGGGATCCTACTGTTAAATATGTGATCCCACTGGGATTGGTGTGAGATTACATTGGGATATGGCGCAGGATCCCACTGGAATATGGCGCAGGATCTTACTGTGATACAGCATGGGGTCCTATGCCTACTGAGATACAGGTATAGTATAAGATCCCAATGGGTTTGGTGTGGGATCACAATGGGATATGGTGCATGATTTTACTGTGATATAGTATGGGATCCTACTGGGATATAGTATGGGATCCTACTGGGATATAGTATGGGATCCCACTCGGATTGGTGTGGGATTCCACTGGGATATGGTGCAGGATCTTACTGTGATATAGTATGGGATCCTACTGCAATATAGTATGCGATCCCACTGGGATTTGGTGCAGGATTTTACTGAGATAGAGTATGAGATTCTATCAAGATATACACATGGCATCCCACTGGGATTGGTATGGGATTCCACTTTGATATAATATATGGGGTCCCAGTGGGACATGATGCAAGATCCTACCCACCCATCTGGAATCTACTCTGATTGCCACATCTCCATTTGTCTAACCACTGAGAGCAACCAAATCTCCCTCTCCCCATGCCTTTACCTGCATAGCTTTCCTGGTGTGCGTACGAGCTTCCAGAATTATCACATTTATCACAGCCTAGTTTCTATAGCAGGTATAATGGAAGAATTGTACATGTATTTTCATCCTCCCTGAGAAACTAATCAGCCTCCAGAGATGATCCTAACCTCATTACATGATCATACTTCGTAGGTTACATAACTGTACACACATAAGAATTCATCTGTACACTCATTCACTTACCATCCTTGGCAGGTTTGGTATGAGAGAGTCGCAGGAGGTCCACATGTGACCAGCCACTTCGCTGTTTATATTTAGTAACATCATCAGCCAGTTGTTTGGGATCTTTGCTATTGTACCAGTCACTGATTGCTTTCCTCTGGGCACGACCCCAGCCCGTGGGGCGAGGACGTTTGTTCTCTTCACCCGGAGAATTGACCGTGGCCGAACTGAGCATTTGAGCAAACCCCACAAAATTAAACAGGTCAACGGATGTTTTACAAACATTGGGCATCGCTTTGTATGCAGCATGTTTGGTTTTGAGATCCACTGATCGCGCACAAGATGCCAACGCGAAAATGGACGCCAGCTGTTTAACTGGTTTTGGAGAGTTGCAGTGGTTAACGATCTCTGTGACCAGTTCCTCTCCTTTACCGGAGCTAATAAGTCTCGTTATCAACTGGGCATTCTCCCTTCCCAGACTTCTCTCTCCGGGAAAGTAAATTCCATCTTCTGAACCGAAGTTAATAAATCTGTGAAATTTAGTATAGTCATCAATGCCTGCATGATCAGCTGTAGCCATTTTTTAAGGGCTTTTATATGCTTAAATTTAACTCTACTATCCAGTTACGGGTAAACTAGAATTCTCTGAAAGCATAAGCCAGAATGCATCAATTCTCAATTACAATGAAGAGCGAGTTTTTTTGCATTCTCGTCTCGCTCTCTGGTTCTGACCGGCGAGTTATTTCAGCATCGCCATCGCGCAAGTGTCTGTTTTTCTACTAGCCAGTCTATTACTGGTGCCTATGTATTGCTGAAGACACTGTGCAAACTTGCAGACTGATTGAAACAACAAAAACTTAGGTGGTAAAGATGCTTGTCTGCAGTTTGATGACTCAGTCTGGCTGGCATGCATTCTCCAGGTCCCACTTCACAGATCAACACAGCAGTGGCCCCATGCTTGGAGAGTTCGTTGCTGTTTTAGTCTAAACAACCTCTCTTTGCGGATCTGAATGCTAACCAATGCTGTGCCTATTCTCTGCAGATTTATCTATTGCCAGTTGTGCCTCTCAATACATTGTCAAAGCGTTATTTACTTTACGCATTGATGTTATTCTTAGCATTTTACATGTGCGCAACTGCATTCTTCTAGATGTTGTAGATTTATGCGGCGACGTCATCAAATTATGTGCTCGGTGCTCACAAATAGACATAAGCAATCGATAACTTTCTTGGCATTGTTGAACTGTATTAAGTAGGGGTTTTTTCATCAGAAGAACAATTCTATGACAGTAATGTCGTTCAAAAATTAATGGCTTATTTTTTTAGTTAAATTTTATCAAAATATCTAAAAAAAATCTGAATTTTTTTTATCGATTATGTATTCCAAGGTAAAGTCACATGATACACATCGACTTGCAAAATGGCGAGCCAGACCACAGGGATCCAGCAGTTGTTGGGCGCAGAAAAGCGAGCTGCTGATAAAATAGCCGAAGCCAGAAAACGTAAGACACGCTATTGTAAAGAACTAATCTCCTACTATCTTCAGAAACTGATTCAGAGTGCGTATTTCCTTCAAAGTAGGAAAAAAGACGGTGTGTAAATTTGACACCTGTCACCAGTTCGCACTCGCACTGAGCACGCATGCAGTCGGCATACCTCGGTTGTTGGGAAAGTTTTGCGCTACACCGGCATTTTAGAGTCAGGATAATTTTATATATTATACAACATGTAGTTTGTCTTGAGTCTCAAATTAATCTCAAATCCCCTGACAGAATATGAAAAGGAAAATTAAGTTACATTTTCTTTGAATTCCGTTTTATGGGGAATAACATCTTTGGCTAATGACAATTTATTCCTTGTTTCCCCCTGTTTTTCAAAAGTGATGCGGGCGGAGTCTCACTTTTCATTACTCATTATTTCAAATTAATTCTGGCCGACATCATTCGGCGGCGATGTTTGAGAATGTTTTAACAAACGAGTTAATGCTCCAGACGGGATTTTCCACTGAAGCATATTATTTTCATCAATATTTCTATTTCCATCCTCAGATTTGATGTGTGTTTGTTGTTGTTGAACGAAATGATGTTGTCTTAAACATTTTACTGATTTCAACATGTTCAAAGAGAAAAATTGGGTTGAAAAGTCACTGGGTTGAAAACTGCAAATAATGAAAATAGGTAAAATGACATGTAGGCGGCTGAAGCAAGTGTGGACGGCCTTACTACATGTACGAGGTAGTCCGAGCTTCCTTTGACCCTTGGCCAACGACGACCGATACTAGTGTATTATAGATTATCTGGCTGGGGTCAGAGAATTATCACTTAAAAAACGCTAAATGACAGCAACCACAATGAGGCCGCGCTGGTACACTTGCCCCGGTTAAAAATTCTATAAAATTCACCCTGTCGTTCTGTTGCATTTACCTCACACCAATGGATCACTAAATAATCTCCATACACGATCAGACCGATTTTCACAAGTTATGTCATTTTCTAAACTAATATGGTCGCTTTTCTTTCACTGTTTCAATATTTTGCTCTGACTGACCTACTTTTGACTCGCTCGCCCTCGATATCGGGACACTCGGGGTCAAATATCACATGACATCTGCAAGCTTCACACAGTGGAAAGACTACATGGATTTTACCCACGTGATAATTTGAAGCCAAAGGTCATGGCCATGATGGCAGTGCGAGATTTTATTCTGTCGAAAGTAGGTCAGTCAACGCAAGATTTTGAAAAAGTGAAAGAAAAGCGGCCATATTAGTTTTAGAAAGCAGCATAGCTTGTGTAGGGATGGTGTAGGGAAATTATTAAGTAATCCACTGGTGTGAGATAAGCGCAATAGAATGGCCAGATGATTTTTATAGAATTTTTTAATGGGACAAGGGTACTAATGCTGACTTGTGGTTGCCATCATTTAGCATTTTTTGAGGTGATAATTCTCTGAGCCAAGCCATCAACCACCTCGCTGAGGGTCTAATAACACTCAGTAAAACACCCCAGCCACCAGTCAGATTTTTGGACCGGATTCGGGGCCTTTGCGCACATCGCCGGATTCAAACTGAACCGTGCGTTGGTTGGTTTCCCCTATACGTCATAGCAACGTAGTAAAGGTCAACTTCTGCTATTGGTGGCAGGGATGATAATGGAGCCTGCGCTGTGGGGAGGTTGCCAAGCCATAAGACAATCTGTAATATACTATCTGTCGTCATTGGCCAGGGGTCAGCAGAAGCTCAGACTAGTACGAGGCTGAAACATGCGTCCCAATAGGACATTACAATTGACAAGTCAATATTATATGATGTGATTGTAATCACTCATGTGGTTTACGTCTTCAGTAAGTTTTTCATCACATCTGTTTTATTTCTCGCAGAACCTAAACTGATGATGTATTATTCACAGAGCATATAATACAGTTATCACTTGCCTTCCAGGAAAAGCACGGCGGCTGAAGCAAGCCAAAGAAGAGGCACAGGCAGAAATTGAAGCCTACCGCAGTGAAAGAGAAAAACAATACCGGGAATATGAAAATTCAGTAAGTAACCGGACATTTTGATTAAGGCTAACATGATGATACCCTGACAAACAATGTATATTGTTGGTCTATGGTTTATAGCAATGTATACTGTTGGTCTGAGTAATTTATTCCTAAATTGTTTTTTGCTCCCTAACTTGGGCGCATCTTAATTTGGGCACAGCGTTTAACACCGCGACATGGGTGAAATTTACGGCCTAGTTTTTTTAACTACTCTTTTATTAGAACAAAAAGTTGATGAAATTAAACAAACGTATCTATGTAGTTTCTCAACGGAGGGGACACAAACAGGACTGTATCTATGTAGTTTCTCAATGGAGGTGACACAAATAGGACCGTATCTATGTAGATTGTTAACGCAGAGATTCATAGAAGTCGAAAATTTGAGTATTTTTTACTCAATTTAGTCTATTCAGTTTACAGTGTTTTCTTCATATTGAGTATTTCTTCAACTTTACCACCATTCCTAATGATTTTATATTGTTTCATTCCATGAAATTATAGGGCTATTGAGTTTTCATCAAAACCTCGAAAAGTTTAGTGAAATTTGAAGGTCCGAATGGAGTTTTCGAATGAATTTTACCCCCGATTACCGGTGGTAAAACAGGACTTCTATGAATCCCTGTAACGGAAGTGACGCAAACAGGACCTCATCTGTTTTGTTTCTCAATGGAGATGACAAAAACAGGACCATATCTATATAGTTTG